>WSQC01000026.1:600000-840214 GCA_013248845.1 Passalora sequoiae
GCCCTGGGCTGCACAAAGTCTCGGCGACTCTCTTATGCAGCGATCCGCATCGAGGTCTGCAACATAACTACTGTTCGTGCTGATGTATTGATGTAGTAGGCGGATGCACGTCGCGAGGCGGCAGCATCAGCATGAGCACTCCCAGCAAGGACCGCGAAGAGCTACAACAGGATGCCGAGCGATACGCGACCCAGCTGCCATATTGCTCTAGTCGAGACGAAGCGCTCGAGGTCGCGATAAAAGCGGCGGAAACTGCATTTGCAGCGTTGAAGCTGGTCAAAGATCCTGAGGAGAAGCAGCAGTTCACGGTCAGGGCTAGAGAGCTCATGCAAAAAGCCGAGACGATCAAGAAAAGCGACGACTGGAAGTCAATCATTTCGAAATCTGTGCCATTACAGGGCGAAGCCACATTCGATCCGAGTAAGATCAAACTGCTCAGGGAACCAGCCAATAGTCGACCATTGCCTACCAAAGAGCAGATCATCGTCCTGAAAGCTGGCTTCCTTAATGGTGAGAAGTTTCCCGAATGGAAAGGACCGCCATCACCTAGTGAGTTTGAGCTCAAAGACGGTGAGGGGCTCTTTCTGTATGTTGCTTCTGTCCAATAACATCCGCCTACTACTGACAGTGCTACCAAGAGATGAAGCATCTGAATTACCTCTATCAGATTTCCAGTTTGAGGTACTGGACGATTGGAAGCGACCAGTCGATGCCTTACCGCCGCCTTCGTGGTTCCCAGGTGACCGCACCAACCTTGGTCCATCCATGGACTTTGTCCGAGATATCGATCTGGTACAGGATGCCGCGACCGATTGCTCTGTAGTTGCCTCACTTTGTGCAGGCGTTGCGCGAGGTAAAAGGGGGCACCCCAAGATGATGCAATCGTTCCTATACCCATACGACGCTTCCAGTGGCAAGCCTCGCTTATCCAAGAATGGTAGGTACGTCGTTCGAATGAACTTCAACGGCGCTTTTCGTAAGGTTGTGATTGATGATCGGCTGCCCACAAGCTCAATCGACCGCGTAATTCATGTCGTGGATCGGAACAACCCTGGACTGGTCTGGCCTGCACTTCTTGAGAAAGCATACTTGAAGGTGCGAGGTGGTTATGACTTCCCAGGGAGCAACAGCGGCACTGACTTGTGGATCCTTACTGGTTGGATCCCTGAGCAGGTTTTCCTCCAGGCAGACGATCTGGAGCCAGAGCGCTTTTGGAAGCGTATAGTCAGTGGTTTCACTTACGGCGATATTCTGGTCACCTTAGGTACTGGCAAGATGTCGAGCAAGACGGAGCGAGCGGTCGGTCTTGCTGGGGAGCACGACTATGCTGTTCTTGATCTCAAGGAGATAGATGGACAACGTCTGATGCTCATCAAGAATCCTTGGATTGAAGGCACAAGCTGGCGTGGGCGCTTCAAAAGTGCGCCAAGAAGCAAGAGCCAAGCATCGTCTCATGGCGACACCAGTTTGATTGAGCTGGACGATGAAGTCGAGCCCGTAGAATCGCCAAGAGACCTGCTTAACGTGGATGAGCAGTTAACACCAGGCACTTTCTGGATGGATTTGGATAATGTGCTCCAACACTTTGAGTCGATTTATCTCAATTGGAACACAGGTCTCTTCGCACATCGACAAGATATACACTTCGCGTGGGATCTGTCGGAACCCGCAGACGGGGGACCCGCTACGCCCAGGGGACCATACGCTAGTCTTCAATACAACCCACAGATCACTATCACTGCTCGTAAGGGAGGTGAAATTTGGTTGTTGCTTTGCAGACACTTCCACAACACTGTACCGGCACATGCAACAGCTGAAGAGATCGAGAGCGGCCGACACTTTATTGACCTCAACGGCCACATTTCGCTGATTGCCTTTGCTGCAAATGGCAAGCAAGTCATGCTATCCGAGCGTTACCTGCAAAAAGGCTGGTTCGTTGATAGTCCACAGACGCTGCTGAAACTGGCAGACTGTGAGCCCGACAAGGTATACACAATCGTGCCCCTCGAGCAGGAGCTGCCTGCATCGCGACACACATTCACGATATCCGCTTTTAGTAGCTCTCAGATTGTGCTGTCAGAAGCGAAGCCACGGTATGCATGCAAGAGCAGAGTGCTTGGCAACTGGACAAAAGATTCCGCCGGAGGCAATGCTCAGACTCCGACCTACTGCGACAATCCGCAATATTCTCTTTTGGTTTCACACAAGACCAGTATAAGCTTGTTACTCGAGGTCTGTGATCCGCGACTGAACGTTCATGTCAAGCTGCTCCATAGCAACGGACAACGTCTCTATCGCGTGCGCAGCAGAGACATTATCGTGGATAGCAAGGACTACCGCCCAGGCTGCTGTCTAGCAGAAATGGCCGATCTCGATCCTGGTCAGTATACTGTCATATGCAGCACCTTCGAACCGCAACAACTTGGTGACTTCAGTCTCGCGGTCGAAGCAGATCAGCCGATACAGGCAAGACTGTTACCACGTGAAGGAGCGGGCAGAATCAGAACAGAACTCAGCACTGCCTCCTTCAAGCCAGGCGAGTCGAGACTTGCGGCGCCTATCGCTGTACGACGACTCGTCAACTTCTATGCCAACGCACGGCATATCGATCCTGCACGCTCTCCATCTGCAAGCCATTCGCAAATCCGACTCAGCGTGGAGCTTGGCACAGGCATGGACCGACACTTCTTCGTTGCATCCGAGGACGGTGGATATGCCGACGCTGCTGGAGGTGTCAGGACCAAGCCGATCGACTTATCGCCGCAGGAGCTCAACAAATATCAAAAGACCGGTTGCTGGATTGTTTTAGACCGCACTTTTGTCAGTTCGGGAGTGCAAGAGGAGAAGTTCCAGGTGGAATTGTTCTCTGATCAGCCAAATGCTATTGAGTGTGGCGCATGGCGGGCTCGGGATGATTGAAGTCTCCAACAGCAATACCGGGAATATGTTCAGGAGGTCAAGTGCACGTTAGCGAGGCGTTGGGTGGCCTTGCGACAGAGTATGTAACAAAGTCGCAGCGATGGATGATTGTCTCTCACGATCACTCTGTACCTGCAATATCTTGGTGAGCACGAGGCCCTGTCAGGCGGAAAGCCACGATGTGGTGGTGACCAGGCGGTGCTAGGAATCAGACGAAACAGAGCATCAGCCGTGGCAAGTGCATGCATGCGCAGGCATATTGGTTGTGGCGCGGGGCGAACATGGCGAATCGAGTGGGTGAGAATGCTTGGGCGAGCTACAAGTCACCGCCACCTCGAGATGGCTTCCGCCTAATACTCGGGCAGCAGCGATATTAGCTACTATTAGACGACAGGAGCTTGACAGTAGTCGTCTTCACGAGCGTCATCTTCGCTTTTCGCATTTCTTCGTTGTTTCTACTCTTTGCCGGTCGCAAGGTACCAAACCAAATCACACACATCACATATACTGACTACCCCGCCACGAGAGTCCTTACTGTATGGTGACGTCGATGTGAAAGCCGACATCGTCTTTTGCTCGACCTGGAAGCACTACAGCAATCGCCGCGACCCGTGACTCTACTGCACCCCCTTCCAAGGTTCCTTTTTTCATCTTCCCGCCTAGCGAAGTCGAAACTCGGACCTCAGTAGCGCTACCCTCGATACCTCATAGCCGACGAGCGGAGCACCTCTTCTCTTCCAGAGAACGGAAGGTCTGCCCATCCCTGAAGCAGCCATACCGCTGCTTCGCTGAGCCCCACCAAAATGGTGTTCGGCAGCAACAAGAACAAGAACAACTCGGTCGAGACGTCGCCGACGACGTCAGCAACAGGCACAGATGGCACTACCACACCCGTGTCAGTCTCAGGCGAGAACTTGGCGCCGACGTCTCTCGAGACAAATGGCACGCCCACGAAGGCCAGAGAAGAGCTGGCGCAGGCCGCCGCGCTGGATGGACAAAATCCTTCAGATAGCAGCAAGCTGAAGACATTTCTCATGATCCTGAAGCGCTTCATTGGTGTGTCGGATATGGCAGCGGTGCGCTTCAGCTTGCCAGCACAACTGATGGAACCCATTCCTAACCTCGAATACTGGCACTACCTCGACCGACCCGAAACATTTGCAGCCATTGGGGACTCGGACGATGCACTCGAGCGGATGCTGGCATGCCTACGATTCTGGTTCACCAAAGATCTCAAGTACGTGAAGGGCAAGCCTTGCAAGCCGTATAATAGCTCGCTAGGCGAGTTCTTCCGATGCACATGGGAGGTGAACTCGCAGCAGAACGCAGAGAACAAGCCCGTGAAAGTGAACTATATCACAGAACAGACCAGCCATCATCCGCCCGTATCGGCCTTCGTGTACGACTGTCCGGACAAGGGTGTAGAGGCGATGGGATACGACCAGCTGAGTGCCAAATTCACAGGTACGAGCATCAAGGTCACCCCCGGACAATATAATCAGGGCATATTCATTCGCCTGAAGAATCGGGACGGGGAGGAGTATAGGTTGACACATCCGGCCGCTTTCTTGGGCGGCTTCCTTAGAGGCAACTTGTACGTCACTGTGGCAGACACTTGCTATGTCGAGTGTGAGAAGTCCGGCATCAAGACCATTCTACAGTATCTCGAAGAAGGATACTTCGGCAAGACGCAGAACAAGGTCCAGGGCATTATCTACAAGCCTGCCTCCGGAGTTGCAAAAGACAATGTCGCACGTTTAAAAGACGTGCCAAAGGACGAGATCCTAGGGCGCATCGAAGGTGTCTGGACGGAAAAGATATACTACACTCCAGGTGCAACGGAATTTGGGAAAGTGTCTGAGAAGGATCGAATACTCCTCATGGACGTCACACCTCTCCTCCCAGTTCAGAAAAAATGCCCACCACTTGAACAACAACTTCCCAACGAGTCACGGCGGTTCTGGGACGACGTCACGAATTTCATCAATGGCAAGCAATTTGCTCAGGCCACGGCCCGCAAACAACAGCTCGAGGAACGACAACGAGAGCGCGCCGCTGAGCGAGAAAAAGCCGGCGAGAAGTGGGCGCCACGGTTCTTCGCGACCGTTACCGAAGCGGATGGCAAAGCAGTTTTAAGTGAAGAAGGCAAGAAAGCGCTAGATGGCATGCAGAAAGAGTCATACCACTTGGAGGAGCCGAAGCAGTATGGTGCGCTCTGAAGGTGATAGTCATTCAACCTGACGTGCCACGGGAAAAGATATTCAACGATAGACCTCTAGATGAGGCGGCAATCTTCTTCACGAGCGGAATTTGATCTCTGCACTCTGCACTCTGCATCGATGGGCGTACGGCTACGGACAGGAGCGAATGGTAAAGGCGTATTTAAGGATGCAGGCACTTGCGTGCGATGATGAGGCGGCGTGCGATGGGACGAGTTTAGATATGGTGCAGAAGGGATTAAGCAGATCTCGGGGGCGATACAGAGCCGTACAGTGGCTGCCGACGATGATGAAGTTGAATTTGCTCGAGCTTGGCTCTAGACGGCAGCGCAAAGCTAGCTGATCAATCTGACTTTCAAGTATAGCAAGCATACAGAACTTGGGTTTTGAGCCATGGCTCAACGCCAGCTCGCTAGTAATATGCATGCTCATAAAACTTGTCTGACCATTTTTCGCCGTGTTTTGTGGAGCCAGCTCAAGGAAAGTGGCTCTTGCATTTTCACTTACTGGAGCAGCAGCAGCACGGGTTCGTCCGGAATATCTGCCTGATGTAGTCGCTCGCCGTGGGACTACTGTCTGAAGTGGCGCACTCGCGGAGTGGCATCTTTTTGGCAAGCTTTTCAATGGAGCATCTGACAAACTTTTTGCTTTCACAGAGTCGTGCCGATTTGTTTGCTGACGGAACACGTGACCAGGACTTGACCAAGCTGCAAAACGACAGCCTCAGGGTAGCGCCTCTCACATGTCCATAGGCTGGATTAGGGTCAAAGGAGCAAGTCAGGAGGCTTGGAGCAAGCCGCCGGAAAATGTTTCGCACGTGGCGAGCGTACTGGGCCTCGTGGAGCCCTCTCTATACATAACTATCAGCAGAGTCGGATATCATGAAGCAACCGAGAATGGTGAGGACGATCCATCAGCGCGACTTTCGGAGCTCTCTCTCAAGCCAAACCTCCCACAGCTCTCTTGTCCTTTTTTCCTCCTCCTTGTCAGCTCTTTCTTCTCGTTCTCTGATGATATGATCAATCCCAAATCCGACCTGCCAACACACGTCAGCAGAAGCGTTTTGGTGAGCTTGAGGATATGGATGTACCTCTATGCAGATGAGCAGGATAATGATCCATTCAAGTAGAGATGAATGCTTCTCGGCCAGTCTTTGGCTGAGCACTCCAGCTATCTCGGACGCATAGTCCATTTTCTCATTGAGGTTTTTGATTCGTACACCCACATCGAGCGCTCTACCGACCATTTCGTAGTATCCTTCAAGGCCTGTGGGCGTCAGCAATGCCATGAACGCGAAAGGTTGCGACTTCAGCTATACCTAGTTCGTGGGGACTGTCCCAGAAGAGATCGGGTAGTGCATCGGTCAGCTCTGAGTACAGGTTCAATTGAGCTCGAATCAGCAGGAGTTCACCTGTTTTCTGAAGGATTTGCGAGCGGTTGATTTTTAGTTTCTTGCCTGATGCTAGTGTCTGAGGTATATTTCGGGTCGTGGAGAAATAATGCTCGAGACTATTCTCTAGGACGGCGAGCTTCGTAGATCTTGCTAGGGCAGAGGAGAAAGCGATTTTGGCGAGAATGGTATCCACTGTGATGCTTGGGTCAGTCGATGCAGCGTGGTGCGCTGCAGTTTCGCCGAAATCAAGAGCATGTCTATCAGGCTTCCCTTCAGGGCTACGATTCTCTTCTGTATCACTGGACTCAAACGTCAACTGATCGTAGTGTTCGCTCGCCTTGGTTCCCAATATGATTGTGTCACCTATGATGCGCGATGTTTCTTTCGACTCATCTTCAACATAATCAAGGTCTTCGATCTCTAGCTTGTCCATATGCCCCGTTTCACCAGCAGCTGGAGGCAATATCCTCGAGACCAGTTTGTACGCGAGCCTTTCTTGCACGTTCCAAGTGACCACGCAGCCAGATGGGAACACAAAGACATCTCCTGCACCCTGAGGTCGTTCTTCACCAGACTCTTCATCCCTCGACATATAGTTCGGTGTTTGCACGTGCAGTACTTGCGGGAATAAGCCCGTGCCACAAGGATCCGGTTCATATCCTTCTCTTCTCAGATCGTACCTCGCTCTGCTCAGATTATACGTCTCCGCAGCGCAGAATGCCTTGACATCTTTCGTATCAGCCTCAGGATCGACGTAGCGTGTTTTCCCAGATTTCCTGATGACCAGTCTTGATCGTTGAGCGTCTAGCGCTACCTTCCGTAAAGAATTATTCACCGCTCTCTTGCTGACAGCCTTGCGTTTGGGACCATTCTCATTCGGGGGATCCTGCCGTGTGATGCGACTTGAGGTGAAGTGGGTTCGAGGTATCTTCCTGCCATTTGCAACAGCCGTCGATGTGATGGAGCTATTCGAGGATGCGGAGTGCGGCAGCTTGAGACGTGATGCGATGGGCGAATATCGTGTTGGAGTCGACGTCGCAAGATTTCTTCTGGCCACTGCAGCAAAGGCAGCGAATGTATGCGCCTTGCAGGTATTGCTCATTGCTCGTCTCATGTACTGATCAGCAAAAATTGTCGATCTCCCAAGCGCGTGGTCATCTTCTCCGCGATGTGTGAAGCTTGAAGCTTGACCTTTGACATCACACACCTTGACGCCCATCAGAGAGCTTCAAACACCACCGCTCTCCGGAGGATTGGCTCTGCTTCGAGCGACCTTTTCGATGCCTGCAGCATGTCTGCTGCTCTCCAGGCAACGGAGAAGCAAAATCCGAAACCTACGAATCGCAACAGACCTGCTCAGAGCAGCAATACGGCAGCGCACATGGACGATGGAGATGCCGAAGACGAAGAGGACGATGAGGAGGAAGGCGGCGAGGAGGAGGACGATGAACCCAAGCTGAAATATGCCAAGTTGACTGGAAGTCTCGCCAATATATACCGTAATGGCGATTCCACCTCGACCTTCATGGTAGTTGGCGACAAGATGGTCGTGGGGACACATAATGGAAGTATACATGCCCTGGAAGTGCCTACCTTGAAGAGCTTGAGGACATATCGCGCACATAAGGCTACTGTGACGAGCGTATCGTTGTCACCTACACCAGCTGCTCCTACTCTGGTTAGAAGTGATACCGGAAGTGCTGCCATGTTCTCTAGTCCTCCGCCAAGCGTCAAAGGTATGTCGCGCACAACCACGAGTACGAACAGCCCAAGGACGCCACAGAGGCAACAAGAGCCGATTCCTAGCACGCCGAGCAACCAGATATACATTGCAACGAGTTCTGTAGATGGCCATGTCTGTGTCTCATCCTTAGTTGACCCTAAAGACGTACAGCTGCGGAACTTTGCACGCCCAGTCAGTGCCGTTGCACTAAGCCCTGACTACAAGAACGACAAGACTTACTTGTCTGGTGGATTAGCAGGGAACCTGATCCTTACAGTAGGAGGCAAGGCAGGTGTGAGCACCGATGCAAACACTAACAGTGCAGCGGCAGCGGCTTCAGGCTGGCTTGGAGCAATAGGATTGGGTGGCAACACCGGCAGTGACAAGAGCTTGCACTCTGGCGAAGGCACTATTAACAGCATCAAATGGAGCCTGAGCGGGAAGTGGGTAGTTTGGGTGAACGAAGAGGGCATAAAGATCATGCGAAGCCATCTAAAACTAGGTAGCGAGGATCAGGAGGATGCCTGGCGACGAATAGCGCATGCTGCACGACCGAACCGCCGAGGACCTCCAAACTGGGAAGAAATGGCAGCCGTGTGGAAAGGCCGATGCGAGTGGATCGATGAGCAGACTCTCGAATCCGACGACCTGATCACAGGTGGTGGTAACGGCAACCTTGCCGCGGCTGGAGCAAATGGCAATGACACTGTCAGGTCGACCACATCAACCAAGGGCAAGAAGAAGATCGAGAAGCTGCTCGTTGGCTGGGGAGATACAGCGTGGGTGTTACATGTGCAATCTGGAAGCAGTACTGCGCAAGGTCCCAATGCAAAGCGACAGATCGGAAGTGCCGATATTATACACAAGCTGCAGTTCCGGGACTGCGTCATATCCGGCATCAGCTTCTACACACCTACTCTACTGGCAATTCTGGCATACCGAACAAGGGATGATGATGACAACCTCATCAACGCACCGCATAGCTCTGGACAGACGATTGCTCCGAAGGATGACGCGCCACGGAAAGGCCGACAACACAGACATACCAGTCTTGCACCACAGCTGCGACTGGTGAACGTCGTGAATGGCGAAGAGGTCGAGCTCGATGAGCTGTCCAGCGTATCACGATATGAGACGCTATCTGCGCAAGACTATCATCTTGGTACACTTTATATGCCACCTCCATTGCCTGACAAGACTGCAAGGGAATCTTCGAGAGGGAAGCTGGAAGACATTTGGGACGTGACGAAGAACGCTACGGTCCAGACGCTCACCGTCGGCGGTTATGCCACACGCATGTTCTCCTCTGGCGCCAGTGTCATTAGTGGCAGCAGTGACGGCAAAGACACAAGTGGACGAGGCTCTTTTCGAAGAGCAGGATCATCCGTTACAGATGTCACACCCACGCCGGCCAGAAAAGCTATCGATGCTCATCCGTACGCGCTGGAACCTGGTCTTAAGCTCTTCATACAAAGTCCTTACGATTGTGTACTTGCGGTCAAGCGTGAACTATCGGATCATCTTGAATGGCTTCTCGAGCATCGACATTATGGCGACGCTTGGCGACTGATCAATGAACATCCTGAAGCTGTCGATACGTCAACGACTGATCTCCAATCACCAAGCTCTCAGCCAAGCACGCCCTCGAGAGCAGCAGCAGGCAGGAACGGGAGCTTGGTGGACTTTTTTGCAGACGAGAGCAGTTCTCAATCCACAGGCGCGAATTTGATGGCACATAACTCGACTGCACAGAAGGAGAAGCGCCGTATCGGTGATCTTTGGCTCCAGCAGCTCATCTCAGCAGATGAGTGGGTGCAAGCCGGCAAAGTCGCGGGCAAGGTGCTGGGCACCAGCAGTCGTTGGGAGCACTGGGTCTGGACATTTGCGCAGGCAGACAAGTTCGACGAGATCACACCCTACATCCCTTCCACAGCTCTGAAGCCACCGTTGCCGAGCTTGGTGTATGAAGTTATTCTTGGCCACTACATTGGAAAAGACAGGGAACGACTCAGCAAACTGCTCGACGTCTGGGATCCTGAGCTCTTCGACGTAAAGAGTGTCATCTCTGCCATCGAAGACCGCCTCGATAGTGGTGAAGTGTCAGAAGACACCATCGAGAATGGCGTGAGAGGCAGAGATTGGCGCATCTTGATGGATGCATTGGCACGCCTCTACTTCGCCGATGGCCGCGCACGCGACGCACTACGGTGCTACATTGCCCTGCAGGATGCCGAGAAGGCCTTTGGGCTCATACGAGAAGAGAAGCTGCTCGACGTCGTGGTTGACGATGTGCCCGGTTTACTAATGCTCCGTGTTACCAGAGAACAAATGCAATCAGCAGAATTACTCGAGCTGGAAGAAGCGGCTTCGGAAGCGATTCAGCTTCTTGTTGACGAAGCACATCGCGGCACAGTGCCCACCGCATCCGTAATTAAGCAGCTCGTACGAAAAGGCGACGCATATCAGCCATTCCTGTTCTTCTACTTCAGAGCGCTGTGGAATGGTCAGCCACCCACTGATGCAGCGCCAACGACTACTACATTCGTTCGACGAGGCAAATTCGATCCCCGTAAAGAAGAAGGGCGTGCCATGGTCGAAGATCATGCCGATCTTGCTGTCAGATTGTTCGCTGAGTACGACCGTGGAATGCTTCTCACGTTCCTGAAAGCCTCTCAAGTGTACAGCTACGACCAAGCGGCTGAGATTTGCGAAAGGCGGCACTACATCCCGGAACTTGTGCACATATTGAGCAAGACAGGGCAGACGAGGCGTGCATTGTCTCTGATAATAGGAGAGCTGGGTGATGTCGGTCAGGCTATCAGCTTTGTCAAAGAGAACCCAGATCTGTGGGATGATCTACTGGATTACAGTATGGACAGACCAAGCTTCATCAAGGGTTTACTAGAAGAGGTGGGCGCTGCGGCGGCTTTCAATCCAATCGACGTTGTGAGAAGAATTCCAGAGGGTCTTGAGATCGAAGGCTTGAAGCAAGGTATTCAACGCCTCGTCAGGGAGTTTGAAATCCAAATGTCAATCTCTGAAGGCGTTGCAAAAGTGTTACGAGGTGAAGTAGGCATGGGTCTGGACACACTGCGAGCAGGCCGTAGGAAGGGCGTACGGTTTGAAGTGACTCATGAGAGCGCCACCGAGGTGGACCTTGCGGTCCACGATCCGCCCACCAAAGTTCCGACAAACGGAGAAGTACTGCCCACACCCAAGCGCAGAACAGAGAAGAAGCAAACAGCGCAGGTGAAGCCAGGTCACTGTGTTGGCTGTGGCGAGCCTTTCAGAGAATATGGTTAGCTAAAACGCTCACTTGCAACCACAACGTCACGTGCTAACTAACACTGTCACAGAGAAAGAAACGCTCATCGGCTTCGCATGTGGCCACGTCTATCATCTCTCCTGCCTGCTCAACGCCAATCCCGAGACGAAAGATTCTGATCAAGCAGACGACATGCTGTCCCAGCTGGCAAAAGCCGCCGAAGACGATGACGAGGGCGGCTACGGTGCCCGCAGCGTCGGCGGGAAAGTCGCCCATGCCCATATCATCAAAAATGTGGTCAAGGGCGGATGTCAGCATTGCATAGTACCAGACGACGCTTGAGCACGAGCATACTATCCTTGTTGCGTGCAGCTTTAGCGAGGCGTTCGGGTTGAGTCATTCGCGTCGACGGCTTGAAAGGGATACCCATGGAGGCCATATATTTTGTGTATAATTCCGCATATCAAGGAGCAATTGAGTTTCGTCAGCACCGACACCTTCACATGGTCATGTACAGATCACTATACGGTAATGCTAGACCCATCCGTGGGTGTGAACGAGCGGACGGCATGGGAGACGTCGCATTCGACAGCGGACGCGACACGTGATGGAGCGAGGCTTAGTGCTGCTGCTTGCACTGCATATATCTCTATATGCATGCACATCATCCATGAAGAAGGAAGCAGTCTGTGGCCTAAGATGAACCCATGATGGAGCTATCAAGCTGTTGCAGTGCCAACATTGACACAGGCTATTTATGACATGTGCTCATTCAGCGACCTTCGCACCATGCGAGACTCATAATCATGAAGGTGCAAGCAGCTTCACTATCAGGGAGAACAAGAAAATGACGGCGATCGGTTTGAACACTTAAAATGCTTATTCGTTTCGGACTTCCAACTTATGTATCAGCTAATTGTGAGGTGTCTAGACTTTCCCTCCATTTCATGCCCACGCAACGCCAATTAAACCAACAGGAGCAAAAGCAAAGCAGAGGAAACAGTTCCTCGGTTGAAATCCGTGAGGTTCCATATGTACTTCAGCCAGCACAGTACATCTCCCAAAACCCGGCTCTTTCTTTGGGCTTCGGTCCACACAGAAGGCTCCGCTTGCCTCCACGCCGTCCAGCGTGCAGACATCATAAAAAGACACATTCTGACGCCGCCCCGATGATATCATGCCATGTATTGCTGAAGATATTACAGCCTCTCATTATGCCGTCGCGTGTCCGGCGTGCGGTGGTTGCTCTCCATGAATTTTTGATGGTACAAGTATTGATGTGGTTGCGCGATCGGATTGCAAACTCTACGAGAGGCGTAAAATGCGGCCGTTAGGGGTTAGACAATGCCTATCTACGAGCTGTATTCGAACATCATCTTCCTAACGAGCTTCGATCCAGCACTCGCAGTGGCGGATGCACCTCCAGCGACGGCGGTACCTGTGTCAGACGCAGATGTATCGTTGTTGTTCCAGTTGGATGGTTGCTGGAGATCCATAACGTCGATTTTCACATCAATGAATCTGCTGGCGACGATAGGACCGACAATCAAGACGATGAACAGGACGAACATCGAGAAGTAGAGAATCGCGTATCGGACCACTCGTCGCTTGCGCAGCTTCGACTGCTTCAAGCTATAGATTGGTGGTCGGATCTGTCGGCTGTGATGATGTTAGCTTGTGCGAATTTTTGGTACATTCAACATGACATACCTTGGACGCAACCAGAAGAGCATGACTGAATGGAACTTGTCAATGTATGGGACAAGGATGGCCGGCAGCATGAAAAAGAGCAGCACGTGACCGAGACAGAAGTCGGCGGCGAAGAAGCCCATTTCGGTGATCTTGCAGAGGAATTCACGTCCTGGCTGCGAGAGAGTGTGCCATCCAAGTGCGTACCACTTGCCGGTCCACCATGCTATGTTGGAGGTGTCGGCACGGAACTCTCTGGTCAGAGCAAGGGCAATGATGAGCTTGAAGATGAACCGCTGGATTGCAACGACAGCGATCATGCCGAGAAGAGCCTTGGTAAAGCTCCAGCCCTCCAGGAAGAACATGACCTCGAAGAAAGCAAGGAGCATGATGACAGCGATGGCGTGGGCAATCGCAGCCAAGACCGCACCGAACTTCTTGCAGCACATGCTAAGTACTGGACCCATACAACAGGCCATGCCGAAGAATCCTCCAGCGATACCAGCGTTTACGCCAATGGGTCCGAAGGCGACGATTGCGACACGAATGAGAGAGTTGGTGGCCTTGATGCTCTTGCCTGAGTTATTGGCTGCAATGACACCGGTGCCGGCGTTGATGTATAGGTATGGGATCAAAGTCACCGCAACCAAGACGAGCGGTCCGATGATCTCGCCGAAGAACACGTTGGTGAAGTGGGCTCGGGGAGTGTCGCCAGAAAGTTTAGCAGATGGCTCGCCTAATGCCTTGCGCTTGAATCCCGTGAGACGGGTACGTGACAGGCGCACGAAACCGATCCAAGAAGCGGAGTGAGCCTTGGTATTGCCACGAGACAACCAGCGGAGGAACTCTCGGTAGTCGATGAAGAAATCAGACCAAGCAAATTGATGGGGGTTGAAGAGGAAGGGCGAGATGCAAAGTGCCAGAAGAGACACCCAGAACCAAAGGAGCCAGTAACCCCAGACCGTCAGCGTACCGAAGAGCAGCATCATCAGAAGACGAGCGCCAAGGTAGATCGAAGGTCCGGCGAAACGTGAATAGAGAACACCGAACGGCATGCGCGCCGTGGCGAAGCCACGTCCAGTACCGATGTATCGAGCACCACCAAAGGACAAATCCTGCTGCAGAGAGTATGCGTAGATCTGGGTGACGAACACCTCAAAGAGCGGCGACAGCGAAGAAAAGTGCTTGGCCAGACGTGTTGCTGCTCTCCAGAAACCGCGCTCTGTCAACTCTTGAATCGTCAGGGGGACGAAAGAGATGAAGAACACGATGAAGATAGAGACGATACAACGCTGCACCCAGTCCATGATAGGAATGATGTTAGCGCAGCCAGTTGGGTAAAGCGGGTCCGTCTCTGGCACATTCCTATTGTAGTTGCAAGTGATGGTCTCGTGGCGCAGAGCACCCAGGTTGAGCAAGCACCACATAAAGAGCTGCACCGACAACATGACGAACAAATTGTTGATGTGGAATCCCGGGTGGGCGTAGTAGAAGGACAGGAAGCGATCCAGGGGAAGTTGCGTGCCGAGGTAGTAGTACTCGCGAGACAACATCTGCTCACCCATACCAGTACCGATCTTGGTGGTGAAGTTAAGAATTGAGCCGAAACCCAAGTCACGACCCTTGCCACACTGATAGTACTCGCAGTGCTTGATGCGTCCGCCACGAAGGATGGCGTTCATACCGGCGTAAATGTCTTCGTTCAGGTGCAAGCCTTTTTGTGCCTTGGAGACACCGCCACGCGTGGTCATGAAGATACCGTTGAGAAAGTCAGGGTGACCATAGTGAAGCTTGCCACCGATCTGAGCCAGAGTACGAGCGAAGAGAGTACCGAATGTCTGTTCCTTTCCAGCAGCAACGTCGCCGAGAATGCCGATGTTCTCCGAGAAAATATACTCGCGGGCTCCGAGAATGGCGACGGGATTGAACTTGGTTGGTGGCAGGCCAGGAGTGTATGGCGAGACGTTATCCGTCGTCATTTCTTCGAACTCGGCAAGGACAGATCGGATCTTCAAACACTCTTCAAGGTAGTTGTCCTGGTTAGCGTCGATGAGCTGAATGTACTCACCGCGGTAGAAGATCAAGCAGTGATTCTGGTTGTCGGATTTCCCGTCACCGAGAATAGGATTGCCAGAAAGCATGATGCGGAACTTCGGACGACGCATGCCATTCTCCATGAGCTCGGAGTGACCATCGATCAGAGCAGAGAAGAGTCTTGGATCTTCCCCTTCAGCTTGCGGAGGCTCCTCGTCGAGATAGGCAATCTGCAGATCTGGGTATGCACGGAGCAAGAACTCGGCGTTCTCGCGCTCTTCCTTGGAGAACTTGGCGTAACGCTGCATCGAGACGACGATCTTGAACTTGCGGCGAGCCATGCGCTCGAGCTCACGTTCAAGCTTATCAGAGTTACCACCGAACATTTGGACGACTTCGGGGTTCTCGACACGGTAGAGGAGTTTGATGGCGCGGCTGTAGTTCATGAAGCCGGAGATTGTGCGGTACAGGGTTTGCGAGCGGAGCGAGGCCCAGATTCGAGTGCGGAGAGTGTACTCAGGAGCCGCAGACTTGAACCCGATGCAGTAGAAAGGCAAGTCATCGATCTTGCTCTTCTGGGCATCCTTCTCGTTCTTCTCGTTGTCGCCGTTGAATTGCGATGTCTCGTCTGCGAGAATCTTGGTGTCCTTGACGAAGCAGTCCCATTCGTGTGGATGAAGTTGCTTGAGATACTCCAACATGGTGACTCGCGAATATGGCTCGTCTTCACGAATGATTTCACGCAGAGAGAGAAGAATCTTCTCGCTGTAATGCGGGATCATCACAGTGAAGGTTGGCATATTGTCGACGGGAAGTGGCTCTGGGATTGGTGTCGACAGCGATTGAGCGAAGAATGATATGCGACGCTCGGCCTCGGACTGTGCAGGGAAGAACTCGGTTTTGAACGAATGATCTTCCTGCGAAACGAAGAAGGTTGGTGCACGAAGAGTACGCTTGCCTTCCTGCTCAGAAGGGACCTGGTGATAGAGCAGTTTCTGAACGTGATCTATCGCCAACAAGTGCTCACGGTACATCGAAATAACGATGGCATTCCAGATTTGCGAAATAAGGACCTTGGGTTTGTACTTGATCTCCATGTCGGTAGTCGCCAGAATCTTCGAATAGACACGCTTCGGCAGGCGGGAAAAGATATTTCTCCACGGGGTCCAGATAGACACACCCAGGTAGAAAGATCGAGCCACGGAGAAGACACAGTTCCAGATGACATACCAGAGGTAGGTATCCAAGAAGAACAGGATCAAGTCGGTGAAGTACATGAGGATGAGCAGAACGGTCGGCTGGTGGTAGCAGAGAATGTCGCCGATCATGGCGTCTCCGATACAGTGCTGGATGTTCATGGTCGAGAGGATTCTGATCGGGTCACGAAGCGAGAGAGTCAGGAAGAAGTAAGACTCAGCAAGTTTGGCCGCGAAGACGAGCACCCAGAGACCGTACGACATCCACATGTCGTTCCCCTTCAGGCGTGGGTAACTGGCAGTGAAGGTCTGACTAGCGACGTACTGTCGTCGCTTGCCATTGAGGTAGCTGCCGAAAAGTCCACCCAGAGGCATGATGGCGAAGAAGAACACGGTAGCCAGGGCGATCAGAAATTGAACGACGCCAAGAATCAGCGCAATCTTGCCTGTTTGCGAGACGCCGAAGATGTAGACTGCTGGACCGATGTTGATCACGAACATGACGACCAAGACGAGGAATCGTTTGGTCAAGTGCTGTGCGCCGGCCCATCCTCGTGGAACGTACATCCATTCGACCAGAGTTGCCAGAATCTGAATGAGACAGCCGAGAGTGCCACCAAGAGCGACTGCAGACCAGTGGGCTGAACCATGCGGCTGATTGTTAAGCTGCTGCTGGTAGTCCTTGGTGTACAGTGTGGGCGAGTTGAAGGCCGTGTAGAACCAGAAGACGCAGACGTGAATGATCCAGATACGATTGAAGTTTGTCAACATGTGGAACCATGATCGAGTCTCCTTGTACGTCTTGAAGAAGGCCTTCTTCCAGATCACGTCCTTGAGACGCTCGTATCGCTCAGCAGGTGGCAGGTCGACTAGCCGGGTCTTATCCTCGAAAGTGATTCGCTCGATGCCCTCTGGGTACCAGAAAAGTTGGTTCATGTCATCGTACCCAATCACTTTCTGGTGATCACGCTCCTTCCGAACGTACTTGCCCTCATAGATTTCATAACCTTGATCTCTGCAGTAGTTGTACAGAGGCGTAATGCAGTTATTGAGGTACGTGAACTCTTCAATGGGCTCCACACGATTCTGGCACGCGGGCGAGTGGTAATAGTCGTCGGCACACTTGAAGATGAAAGCCAAGATTTCTGGCATGTACCGCACTTGGTTGGCTTCACCCCAGCAGAGCAGGTACAGCGCAATCTGGCGGACTCTGTCGTGCTGAGACATGCGGTTCATGCGTGTCTTCCAGCGGTATTCCGCAGCCTCCAAGCTGTTATCGCCCTCGAGACTTTCGAGTGTCGCCTCCTCATTCTGTGGATCTTCGGTCGCCTTTTTCTTCTTCGCGGCTTTGCGTGCCTTTCTCGTGGCTCGATTGGCTTTTCCGAGCTTCATGTTTGCGAACCCGACGGCATCGTCGAGATCGAGATGGGCGGCGAAGTACCATCTCCTGAAGTTGGCGTTCTCGCCGCCAATATAGTCGGCGTGCAGAGAGAGAAGGGCCTGGTTCGGCGACATACGCGAGGCACGGGAATCGAGGAGGGTCATGAGATGGTCGAACATGTTTCTCATGCTGTCGCGCTGGAATCCGAACTTGGCGGTCAGGTCAAGGAAAATATCTTCGATCTCCTCCTTCGAGAGCGGGATCTGCGCATCCGAAGTCCACGCTGGATATGGCTCCCTAGACCTTTGACCAGCGGGCAGAGCGCTTGTGTAGTCCATACCGTAGACCGGAGTTGAAGCACCCGACGAACGATTGCCACCGTACGAGACTTGAGATGAAGGCGGCCTGTAGCCGCGTCCTGTGCCATCGCCATATGAATTATAGCGCTCATCGCCACGTCCATAGTAGTCCATCTCGGCGGCGCGGGCCATGTCGGACCTCATGGTAAAATCGGAGAAAGTCTCCGAGTCCTCTTCGGAATCGTGACCACGGCGGCCTCTGCGTTGGCCGTTGCTGTAACCGCGACCTTGTTGCTGATACTGGCCCGCAGCAGGAGCTCCTTGGTCGTAGTACTGGTCATTGTAGTACTCATCTTGGTAGCCCTGCTGGCCGGCGTCATAGTAGCCATCGTGTGCATAGCCGCCTTCGTGTGCACCAGCCTGGTAGTAGCCATTGTCGTCGTAGTAACCATCATGCTGGCCATTTCCATAGCCGTGCTGGTCGTAATAGGCCTGATCGTCCTGGTAGTAACTGTCGGCGTGATGAGCTTGGCCGTAGCCGTCGTCATAGCCAGCGCCCTGTTGCGGGTGGGCCATGGCGGAGGGTGTGTATATTAGATATTACTGCGCGACAGCGTCAGTAATGACTTTTGGGGAATCGAGTGGCGATTGACGAGGTGGTTGGGCGGGCAAACAGGCACATGACAGGGGTCGCACACGCATGAAACGCCGCGTGAGACACAGTTGCTGCGGTCAATGTGCTGCTGTGATCGGGGTGGGGGAAGGCAACGCACATACCGTTCAGACGAGGACCATGGGGATGCAGATGTGCCTTGCAGCGTGGTGGGAGGTGGTATTAAGGTTCGAGGGGAATGGTGAGCTCGTCGCTGATGAGCGGCGGGCAGCGAGAGATGTTGGTGGATCGAGACTCGCACAGATGGTGTGAGGCGAGGAGCGAGCGTTGTTTGTCGTCGGCTGTTGAGCCAGGAAAGCGCGGACTGCTGGTATGCAGTGGCTGTGTAGCGAGTGGAAGGGGAAAGCACGAGTCGACGTAGGTCAAAACAGAGGCGCAACGACGGTGGTCAAGGGCCGCTGGAGCGAGCGGGTGTCGTGAGAGTGAACAACAGCAGTAGTAGCAGCAGGTGGTGCAGCGGGATAAGTTTTGGCGACAGCAACGGCCAGCTAACACGCCAAAAGAAGCCGTCGCTCTCTGGCCCTGTTGCTGTGAGAACGAACGCGCGTTGGAGGCGGAAAAGCAATGCGACTCCTCGATCCTGCTCGCTGATTGGTAGGCTGAGCTAACTTCGCGGCAGATCTCCGTCGCACCGTTGGATGCTGCAGGTGGGTGCGATCCGAGGGGACTCGACTGTTTCACGCACACAATAATTCTCTCGCGCCCCCGCCCAAAAACACAAACGAGTGATGAAGCTGTACAAGTGCAGAAAAAGTGTTGTTGGTGTTGATGACGGGAGTGCGAGGATGGGATAAGATGGTTTTCTGGGTTGGGTAGGGGAGGGTAGGGTAGGGTAGGGTAGTGGAGGAAAGAGAAACGCACGTCTGTGGATGCAAGCGTGGAAGGAAGCTGCGGGCGATTTCGGTGGTCGTGGCTGGGAGGCAAAAAGGGGGAGCCTGCAGACTCCCCCTACCCCCCCCCGTCGAGCGACTCGGAATTGACCTGTTGAGCCCGGCCTCTCACAAACGCTAGCCAGCACCTTGCTGCTGCACCTGTGCACCTCCGGAGCCGCTAACCTTGGATACCACCATTATGCATGTCCAGGTGGAGCCTATTTTTCTTTCGCCTCTCTGCCTTCACCATATTTTCAGCTCTTCATCCTGTCATCCGTTGCAGAATCCGCTTCGGTACGATCAACGTCTGACATACTAGTAGTACCCAACGAACAATGAATCATCGTAGTTGTCCAGCAGCGTATGGTCAGCCAAACGGCGTCAAGGCCAGACCCGTACCCGTATCCTTGCGCACCTCTGTTGAACAGCGCCTGCCATTATATTTGCACATCTATCAACGATTCCCCTCTCTTCTTTGCGATATCCAGCAAGCGGCTACTACCAGTACATGTATGCATCATGTGCAGTGCTACTACCACTGTGCATCATGTGCTGTGCAGACGCTTTCTGCATAACATCATGCTCCACTTGTGAATGTGGTGGCGACCTTCCCAGCACGACGAAGCACACCTGATTTTCCCCTGGTGCTATTTTTGCAGCCGACGCCAGCGGACACTTTACCTCTCAACCTGGACCAGCGACTCCCCCACATCCGTACCACGAACACGAAATTGCTCCATGTTGCCACCTTCCGTCAGCAATAATCTCGTCCGACACCGACGACGCGGGCGACGGGAGGCGTGTGCAATAAGACCACTCCTGAAGCCAAACATCTCGACTGGATTGTAAATCATCCAATCGACCAACGATTCAGGGCGCAAAGAAACATGACCCCAAACAGGAATTTATCGCAAATCTTCATGCGGCTCTTTTGGGAGAGCTTTTGGAGTGGAACACATTTGTTTAGCTTCCGTGCTTCGCCGGCAGTCCCTGTCAGCATCTACAGCAGAGCTCTCCCGAGGTCATCAGCATGAAACACTCCAGGGCTTTACATGTATCTTGTAGCGCTCGCGCAATAATGTCGCTGATCGAGGCAAGCACGATTGAGGCGCAGCGACGGCACCTGTATTACTATATCGTCGTACAACGCCAGCTGTCATGCGCTGTATGTCACTTGCAGAGTGACGAGCAGACATGCTGCCACCGCTCACCAAACTTGAAGACGACACTAATATTGCAGAATCTCGCCCGGTAACTGCCCCGCCGCACTTGAGCTCGGTACCTGCATTGGGACCAAACGTAGTGACAAGCAAGATCATAGCAACCAGTCTGAAGCTGTTGTCCGCCACCCTCCACCATCGCGAGCTGCGAGCTTGAGCTCCCATATGTCGCTCACCCGGCATTCGATCACGAATCCTGCATGCGAGACTTGCGTGTTTGGTTAACGGGCGTGAACGATGGCGTTTCCACCTCGTGTTGCATGATTCCATATCCATTTGTCCATCGTAGCCCGGAGTGTGGCAACGTCAGGACGTAAACTTCCATCGAGGAGACCAAGTCGGATGTAGAACGGATAAGTCTGCTCAGGAACCGGGTGTTCGGCAACGATGCGAAAGAGCGATGTGAAGGCCGGTGAAAGCGTTGAGCCAAGCTTAGGAGGGACACTGTAGACTGTTTCTCGCCGTGGTCAGGTCTGCCACGCAATCGTCACACACGCCTCGAGCGCGTTAGCACGTGAGACGCTATCCGGGCTCGTGTCTGTTGGTCAATGATACCGGTCGGCCTGACTTGCGGGCGTCAAATAAGGAGGATCAGACAAGCGCCTCGCGAAGTAGACCGTCGCGCCTCTTTTCCAGACTCGATTTTGCGCCCGGCTTCTCGAGCTTGAGGTTAAGGTGCCGGCAAGGATTGACTTGGCACACTCGCTTGCCAATCATATCCAGCAGATCAAGTCCACAACGGTGGCGCTGGCGACCCACCGGTCGAAACAGGCAAAGGCGCATGCGAAAGAACGCGTAATAAGATCTGTCGCTCGTTTGGGGGCCGTTTCGCTATGTGCGCCTCCTGAGAGAACAACATCCTCTCCAGCAGAGAGCGATTCTCAACATTCTTTTCCACCACAGCACGTTTCGCTTCTTGTTGCTGTGCTTTCCTGCCACTTTGACGTGCTTGGCGCCACTGTTCGCCACTTTAATCACCCAACTCGAAGCTACTACTTCTTAACACTCTTTACACCATTGACGGCAGGCACAACTGGTTGTCCGCCTGCCTCACATTCCAACTCTCGCTTACCCCTGCGAAGCCAACTTCACGGCCTTCGCTTCACCACCTCGACAGCCATTAACACAGAACTATCATAATAAGAGGCGCGACGTATCCAAGGGTACCACAACCATGAGGGGTCTGAGCATTGCTTCGTCCGCCATCGCGGCCACGAGCTTGTTCGCGAACAGCGTCTCGGCGGCTGACTTGCCTTCGATCGTCATCAAGGGCTCCAAGTTCTTCTACGAGAACAACGGCACTCAGTTCTACATGAGGGGTATCGCCTACCAACAAGATGTCACAAGCAACGGTACCTCGGGCAACAGCGATTACACTGATCCTCTCGCCGACGCAGCTGGTTGCAAGCGAGACATCCCATACCTGCAGCAGCTTTACACCAACACCATCCGTGTGTACGCTATCAACCCTGACTCAGACCACACCGAGTGTATGAACATGCTCGCTGATGCTGGCATTTACGTCATTGCCGACTTGTCTGCCCCAGTCTCTGGCGACTCAATCAACCGAAACTCTCCCGCATGGAACGACGCGACCTACCAGCGATACACATCCGTTGTCGATGCTATGGCCAACTATACCAACGTGCTCGGCTTCTTTGCCGGTAATGAAGTCAGCAACGCTCCCAATAACACCGATGCTAGTGCCTTCGTGAAGGCGGCGGTGCGTGATGTCAAGGCATACATCAAGTCACAGAAGTACCGCACCATTGGTGTTGGTTATGCCACTAATGACGATGCCTCTATCCGTGAAAACATGGCTGATTATTTCAACTGCGGTGATCAAAGCTCCGCCATTGACTTCTGGGGGTACAACATCTACTCGTGGTGCGGTGACTCTTCTTTCACCGAGTCTGGTTACGATGTGCGCACCAAGGAGTTCTCGACCTACTCCGTCCCAGCGTTCTTCGCTGAGTATGGCTGCAACGAGGTGGAGCCACGTCCGTTCACGGAGGTCAAGGCTCTTTTCGGCCCGCAGATGAACGACGTCTGGTCTGGTGGTATTGTCTACATGTACTTCCAGGAGACCAACAACTATGGTTTGGTCTCGGTCGATGGCAGCTCTGTCAGCACCCTCAAGGATTTCAATAACCTCAAGACTCAGCTCGCCAGTGTGACCGCAACTGGCGTGAACTCCGCGTCTTACAGCCCAACCAATACCGCAGCTTCCTGCCCAACTGAAGGCACCGACTGGAACGCCAAGGCGTCCCCTCTCCCACCTACGCCAAACAAGGAGCTCTGCAACTGCATGTACAACTCTTTGAGCTGCGTCGTCAATCCGTCCACCGACACTGACAATTACGGTGACCTTTTCGGTACCGTTTGCGGCTACGGCGACGACATCTGTGCCGGTATCAACGCGAACGGCACAACCGGCAACTACGGCGCTTACAGCATGTGCAACTCCACCGAGCAGCTTGCTTTCGCTTTCAACCAGTACTACCTGAGCCAGAACAGCGCATCCGATGCGTGCAACTTCAAGGGTGCCGCCCAGATCAAATCCGCCACCAGTGCCTCCGGCTCTTGCAAGACCCTGGTCGCCCAGGCAGGCACTGCTGGTACTGGCACTGTCACCACTTCTCCTACTGCCAACTCGGGCGAGCAGAGCTCCAATAGCGGCTCAGGTGGCTCTTCCTCCTCTTCAGGTGCCGCTGGTCCAATGGCCTCAGTGCCAAGCGTCGAGCACGGTCTTCTCCCAATGGCGTTCTTCGTCACCCTTGCCGCAGTTTCGGGTATGGGCATGATATGGTTGTAGTCCCAGATCTATCATCATATTCGTTGAGGAATCATCCGCTGAGATTACTACGATTGGATACAGCAGACTCATTTTTTCCAGGTTGAGGAATCGAACAGGACGTGCAAAAGATACCAAATGATACACTTAGCAGGCGTTTGCCTGTAAAAGCGGTGGATGGACCACGTAACGTGACGGGTCTGCACCACAGCTGGGCATTTTGGTTGCGGTAGGGCCTTAATCGGGTCTTTGGCCCAGATCTCTGCATGAACTGGCGCAATGCCTTGGTTAGCTTTTGTTGTTCTTGTATAGCTGAAATGAAATTTCCCATGACAAGGCCACTTTTACGATAAGTCTCACAATCTGTGAGCTGGGGCTTGAACTCTCTGCCGACATTGAAACAAGTGAAAAGCTGAAAACCCACACACGCTGCCATCCATCAACATCACATTACGGGCCTTGCGATTCACGGATCACTTCGCACGTAGATACTCGAAGCTGGGGTCAGTATCGTATTGAGACTGCAGCACCACCAAAGCACGCACCCAGTCTGTTCAGCTCTAGTATCGCCCTGTCGGTTAGACGCGAAGTCTAGTACTGGACTTACACAGGGCACAGATAACCAAAGTAGAGTAGGTCTGAGTGGACTCCGCCCGTGATCGGGTCTGCAAATGCTCCCAGACATACCCTCTGTGCCTTCCGGTTGGCATGGAATCCTGATGGATCATCTGGGCAATCACCCAAGGTCAGCTCTAAGGGCCAGGAGCGATCCTGAGCGATCCTTCGTTGGTTTTGGGAACCAGCTTCGCGCGGCGTGGCACACAGTCAAATGACACACAGCAGCCTCTGGCCGACCTGGGAAAACACCGTCGCCACGAGCTGACTTCGTCTCTCACCATCATGTTCGACCATGCCGTCTACAACGAGCGCATGACATGCTGAATAGCATGTCCCTTTGCTCGCCAGATAGCATTTCTTATCTTACCATACGAGGTACTAGCCGTAACCATGGCTGATGGCGAGCATTTCGATGTCGTGATAATTGGCGCAGGTAAGCGTCCTCGAACATAACTTGTCATCTCGCTAACCTCGTCCAGGCATTTCGAGCTTAGCAGCGGCCAAGGAATACGTTCAATGCGCACCAAGCACTAAGCTCATCATTCTCAACGATAACAAGACCATAGGTGGCGTTTGGTCCAAGGATAAAGTATATCCCGGACTGCGCACAAACAACCACCGTGGGACACTCGAGCTTCCTGACTATCCATTTGGCGACCATCTTGGTATCAAACATGGCGAGCACATGACTGGAGACTCTGTACATCAGTATCTCTTAGAATATGCCCAAAAGTTTGACCTCGCACGTCGTGTGCGACATCAGACCAAGGCATTGCAAGTTGAGAAGCTCAGAGATGGCAAGCATTCTGGATGGCGAATTCTCGTGGGGAACAACGGTCACAGGTACATGATTCTGGCTGACAAACTCATTGTTGGCACCGGTCTGTTCTCAGCACCACAACAACTGCACGTGCAAGGTGAAGACACTTTCAATGTACCCTTCTTACACGCGGGTGAGCTAGCGCAGGAGGGCGCTATCCTCGCAAAGGCGGCTGACATACATCGGGTGACCGTGCTTGGGGGTTCGAAGTATGCTTGGGACTGTGTATACACAATGGCAGCTGCGGGCAAAGAGATCGACTGGGTCATCAAGAAGTCTGGCCACGGTCCGGCTTGGATGGGCAATATCTACGCTCACTTCCCTATACTTGGTGCCATTTGGGCAGAAAAACTTGTCACGACGCGCTTTGTCACCTGGCTCAGTCCCACCATCTTCGGCGGTCTCGATGGCAGTAGCTGGTGGCGAAAGCTTTTGCACGGTACCTGGCTGGGCAGGAAGATTGTGAACGGATGGTGGAATAAGATGGGAAGTGAAATACTGACACAGGGCGGCTTTTGTAAAGACGCCAGTACCAAGATCCTTGAGCCGGACTGCGGTTTCTTCGACATTGGCACCAACTTCGCGGTCCTGAACTATCCCACTGACATCCTCGACTTCGTCCGAAAAGGTCAAGTCAAAGTCTACCGTCAAGATGTCAGTCATCTGTCAGACCATACGATTCACCTCGCCAACGGCACAACACTCACTTCTGACGCCCTGCTGGCAAGTACAGGCTGGTCCTGGCAGCCATCGATCGAATTCAAAGACAAAGACATCCACTCCGATCTTGGTGTTCCCAGTCTCGACTACACTCCCTCACAAAAGGCAATGTGGGCAGATCTCGACCGCAAATCCGACGCCTACCTCTTTAAGCAATTTCCCATGCTCACAACGCGCCCGCAGCCACCGCAACGAGCAATGCAGGAGCATCGTACAGTCGACCCCCACAACCAGCTTGAAGCAATGGATGCAAAGCCAGTCTACGAGCCCCAACGTCTCTACCGCACAATCTGTCCTCCAGGACCCGATCTCATCAGCGACCGCTCTCTCGCCTTCGCTGGGTTCGGCGCCAACATATCGCATCCACTAAAAGCTGAACTCACCGGTCTATGGATCTATGCCTACTTCAACGACAAATTGACCGTAGATCCCGTGAGGGACGTGGCGGATGCCAGGTGGGAGGCTAGTCTGATGCAGAGGTGGGCATTTCGAAGGTATACGTATGGGTTTGGAGCGAGGTTTCCCGATTACATCTGGGACGCGATCCCGTTCAATGATCTGCTATTAAGGGATTTGGGAATGAATGGGTGTAGGAAGGGAGGATGGTGGAGGGAAATGTTCGAGCCGTATGGTATGGAGGATTATAGGGGTATTACGGACGAGTGGTTGACGATGCAGAAGAAGAACACGTGAGCCAGGGGTGGACTTGATATATTGCATAGTCCTTTCATCGAATGTGCGGAGTTGCGCTGTGCGCCTCAGCACGAATGGCTTTTGACCGAGCAGTTTACAGGTCCTGCAGTCGATATCGCTCGCGCTATGTTAAGCATTACTGACAAAGCGATGGCTCGATCGTGTATAATTCAGCTGCGCGCATTTGCAGTAGCATGTGCGATACGTATCCCATTCATTACATCCATTGCATGTCAACTAATGCATGAGACGAATAGTCCTCAACGAGTAGTATTGCAACGACGGTGGGCTATAGAAACGATACGAGATCCATTCCCAAGTATGAGGAAAGCGCGACAGCGATTGAGCGACGAACGCAGAAGGATATCGCGTGCCGTCGCACCAACCGCCACGGATCATACTCGTTCGATTACCCCCTGCCTCGAGCAGACTGCTTCCGAAGCTTCACGAAAAGTCTGTCTCGTCCTCACGCTCGAGCGCCTCGCCATGGCGTTCGAGACTCACCGAAATACGATGGCGATACAATTTTGAGAGCAGGAATGCCGCCGGTCCTCAGCGAGAAAGAAATCTTGGATGCCGAAGCAGTACGTCCACTATACAGAGACCAGCGTGCTATACCGGTTTGCCTCTTTCCAAATATGTACATTGCATTGACCGCGTAGCACGACTGATCCAACGCAATAACAAACATAACGAACTCAGTTCTGGTAGATATGTTCACCGGCGTCACAAGACGCTGTCCTTTCGAGATCGAGCCTCGGTATCAGAGATGACAATCGCTTGAACGCCTCTATGCTTTTTGCCAGGGAAAGCGACAAAAAAATCGTGAACCATTTCCATGCTCTTGGAGTCGGTATCTCGGAGCTCAAAATCGAAACGTCGAAAAAGCGCACCACAGGCGAGATACATCTCCGCGTATGCTAGACTGCAGACAGTCAGTCAGTGAACACAGACTTGGCGGAAACGGGATCACTGACTTAATGCCAATACACATTCTACTGCCCTTATTGAAGCTAACCTGATACTTGTCGAGACGCGATCCAGCTTCGAGCCAGCGCTCTGGCCTGAACGTTTCTGGTTCGGGAAAGATGACGGGATCTACAAGCACAAAATAAGGAGTCTCAGAAACTGGCGTAATGGGAGGAATCGTCCATTGGCCGTACTGCAGAGGTTCAGCAGCCACACGCGGGAGTCGTGTCGTGATACCATAGGACAACCTCAATCCTTCCTGGATCACAGCGGACAAATACGGTAATTGCTCAAGCTGTGTCCAACTTGCGAGCTGATCATCACGTGGCATTACAATGCGAAGCTCGCGCTTCACCTCCGCCATGCATTCTGGGTGCGTAACCAGGTAGTACAGTATTGTAGTCAAGGTCTTGGCCGTTGTCTCACTGCCAGCACCTGTGAATATCTGGCCTTCATCAGTAAATCTTCGCACAGTTTTCTCTTCCGGCGGCAAGTCGCTATCGCGTAACGTGTGGAAGATGGTGCGGTGATCACGGCCATCCTTGTCATCGCGATGCTCTACTATAACTTCCACAGCCGCTTTTACGCTGTCTTGCCAATAAATAAAGCGGCCCATTTCGGCATCAAGTCGATTCGCCAAGCTGCGTGGAAAGTATGCCAAGAGATCGGCCATGAAAGGAAAGGCTCGCATGAGGGCACCTTTCTGCCAAGCCCCGTTGATGGTCTCTTTCCATTCTTTACCAAAATCAGGATGATCCAGGTAAGCTCGATCCTCACCGAAGCAATAGGAACAGATGACGTCCATGGTCAGGGCCATGAAGGCACAGTCGACGCGTACGATTTCCTTCGTCTGCGCAGCTTTGGCGAAACGATCGCAGAGCTCCCGTACTTTGGAGGTAATGGTTGGCTCCAGCTCGCTTACTGCTTTCTTCGAAAAGAAGTCGTTCAACGGGGCTCGCCGTTGTCGATGTTGCTCGTGGCTGACAGTAGCGAAGATGGATCCCGGTGCACCAGCCATACCACACCACCACAAATACTTGTCTCGCTTCTTAGCGCCTCCAATTGGGGCATAGATCTCGTTGTAGAACTCTGCATCCCGGATGTGGAGCTCGTGAGGATTGATTCGCACGATGGGCCCATACTGCTCGTGCATCTCCTTGATCTTCCAGACCCATTGTCCTTCAAGGACTACATCGTAGTAGAATTCGTACCATAGAGTGCAAGCAGCAAGTTTCGGCCCCGGAAACTTTGCCAGTGGATGGAAGAAGAGGCGATATACTAGCAGTGAAACGCAGTATGCGACGAATGAAGTGAAAAGGGCCAGCATCGCCATGCGGAAGTCGATGAGAGCCATCGCTGCGAATCGCACGGCCGCGCGCCCGCTTCGATCGTTTGGCAAGGACGAGACCTGTCTCAGCTTAATTGGATGTTCTGGTCATAGGCAAATGGCCAGGGTAGCTTTGTATACTAGCGGGCCGTGGGAGGGGTCTCCGCCACGCCAAGCATTGGTGCTGCATGTCGGAGCCAACGACAGGCCGACATGCCAGCAGCTGGAGGACCCTCAACCTCGAGCTCTGCAGCACAAGAAGCTGTCCATGCCCAACGTCGAACAGCAATCGTGTAGTAGGAAGGGAGCTCGAGATCCGATTAGTGTGATTGAAATGTTGCCGAAGTCGTTGCGAAGCGTTCCATGTCGTCGGGTCGTTGATCGGGGAATTGAAAAAGCACGATGGCGGCGCAGTCTGTCCTGCTGTCCATAGAACTCGCAACGCGGAACAATGTCGGCCCTCGGACATGCTCCACAAGGCGGACCATCCACTGATACGCATGAGGTCGTAGGTGAGCCTGCGACCATTGCCTATCCACCACATGTCGAAGTCGAGGCCGATGTTAGTAGCCCTCCTGCTCATGCCGTGAAACATGAGGTGGTGCACGCCATCTTGCTAACAGAAGTGCCGTCAGCCCGTTGTCGAGACGAATGATATATATTCCGATCTCGGCTCCGATGTCGAATCTTCTACACAGTCAGCGAATTCTTCCATTTTCCACTATCAATATGAAAATGGCCGTAGATATCACGCGTTCAGGGCAGGCCAGTACCTCCTACCAAACGATGAGATCGAGCAGGATCGGCTGGACATGACGCATCATGTATTCCGTTTGGCCCTCGACGGCGACTTGTGCAGGACAAAGCTGCAAGATCCCAAGAGGATACTGGACATTGGCACGGGGACTGGGATATGGGCAATGGAGATGGGCGATGTGTTTCCCGAATGCGAGATCATTGGCACAGACCTGAGCCCTGTCCAGCCTTCTTGGGTGCCTCCGAATGTCAAGTTCGAGATAGACGATGCGAGTGACGACTGGACTTTCCCGCCGGAGCACTTCGACTTCATCCACGTGAGGACCATGGGCGGCAGCATCCAAGACTGGCCGAAGCTCTTGCGGCAATGCCACACGCATCTGAAGCCCGGGGGCAAGATAGAGATCACGGAAGGCCGCGCTAATTTCTGGTATCTTGACGATGGCAGTGTGCCAGAGGATAGCTTCACCTACCAATGGCTGATGGAGTGGCGGCGATTGTCCACTGTTGTACAGTTTGACATCTTCCCAGCGCTGCCATCAATGTTCGAGCAATTACCTTTCGAGAATGTGCAGACCGTGGAGAAGCTATGTCCGCTTGGAGGCTGGCCCAAGGACAAAAGGTTGAAAGAGATTGGTCGCTTCTTCAAGTTGCAATTCCTGGAGTCCGCGCTGGAGGCATATACAATAGCTTTGTTCACGCGCATCGGTGGCTGGCAAGAATTGGAAGTAAGGGCGTTGCTAGCGAACGCAGGCAAGGAAATTCGAGAGGGAAAGATGCATCTGTACACTTTCTGGTAAGCACCTTCGTAATTCGAGTCGTAGGAAACCCGTGCTGACGATCTCACTGTTCGTTTATGACTGCCGAGAAGTCACGGTCCACAACGACGTCTTGACAGATATCGCCTGCTGTATGTAGATCATGGCACCGAAAAGATCCTCTTGATCGTTTCAAATACTGCATCAGGAGCTGGACTGAATCCGAACTTCAATTTCGGGTTCATTTCCACAGCGGTATTGACGATTGCCTCAAAAAGTGCCGTGAAGTCCTTATTACCCCGCAATCCAAATCCGATGATGAAGCCGTCGTAGTGCTGCGCCTGAAGCTGGTCTTTGAGTTCTTTCAAACTGCTTACGGCGTCATTGGGGTTGACGTCTATGCTGCTGCAGTCGAAGCCAGCTTGTTTTGCTTGTTCGATATTCTGGAATGTAGTGTCAACATTGATCTGTGAACGGGTTGGAGAGAGAGCAATACGTCAGCTACCATTTGCCTGTTGATATGTGTCGGACCGAACTTGGCTGCTGCGTTCGGATCTGCTGCAACAAAGCGGCCTAGACCTGCCACTAGAATTGTCTTTCTTGGGGCCGACATGGCGGATTCGGACGATATTCCGTACTAATCAGGCTAATCTCGCTGAACCGACTGGCTTATATTGATCCAGTCTTTCGCGGAATCGTAGGTATTTAAGACGTAGAGAATAAGATCATTTGTCAGACTGGCGTGGAATGGCTTACGGCAGTCCCGCTTCTCGGCATCGAGCAGGTAGCCGTCGGCTTGACTGTTATGCCGATCATCACGTGCTTCGGAACAATCGTCGTGCACGTTGGCTCGTCGATGACAACGGAGGGACAACTTCGCTCCCACCACGAAAGGTCACTCTTCTGCGAGTATGCGTCTTGCCTCCATATCAGAGACGCTAAACTCCCGGGATGAGGTGTGCGCATAGCCAAGCGCCGGCAACAAGTTGCAAGACACTAGTGTCCATTCAAGATCGTGGTAGTCTCGTGAGTCGACTCATCCTGGACATGCATAGTCACGAGAAGCGTTCGGCCTTTACCGTCGCCCAAGAGGCTGGCATCTGCATTTCCCACGCAACTGTGGCAATGAGCCATGCTCCCAGCCTTGCACAAGAGGCCAGGTTGTCGACGGATGGAAGTCCAGATAGCCAGAAAGCTTGGACGACGCATATGATGACAAAGTGTTCTTTTCAAGGTCCAAGCCTTTGCGTGCTGCCAACAGGTCCTACTGCCACACCGTTCACTCCTGCCCCTAATGTTCCTCTGCCAGGCCCAACGCTACCAGACCTCGTGCTCGGCAGTACACCATATCTTCCATATGTCTTCTGATCCACGCTGACATAATGCGGTAATCTTCCTAGCAAATTCAGCTTGCCCTCGACCCAAATCAAGATCTTGTCGTGCGGCGCCAGAAATCTGATGTATCCCAGACCCCATAGATAACCTGTAACAGCACCGCACAAATGTCCAATCAAACTTGTATGTGGTATCAAAAAGTTAATGAGCAAAATCAACAATAGTGGACTTGTCCATGTCGGGATTTTGAAGTCGCCAATCTGAAAATGCGGGTTGGCCCTGTACGTCTTCATCGCTTCATTACATAATAGCAGAAAGACCCAAACGCTGGAGCCTACAGCTGCGCCATTCAGTCCAAAGATGAATCGTTCCAACAGAGTGTACAAGCCGCCAGGCAGAAGACCAAAGGGTCCTGTGAAGAGGATGAAGGTTACGATCGTGCCGTGCTCGGATTCGAAGCGTTCGAGGAGAGGTGTAAGCGCAAGAACATTGAGCGCGTAGTGGAGAATGTCGCGGTGAATCAGCGGGTATGTGTTCAGGCGATACACTAGATTTACAGACGAATTAGTCCCGTCGCAAAACTTGCTCGCATCAGATGTTGATATACATACAAGTCGAAATGTTAATCTCAGCTGGTATCAAGGCGCCGAGGGTGGTTATGCTCGGGACGAACCAATGTGTAATATACAGCGCGGTGATGATCGCTACCAGCCCGCGTGTTGCCAAAGGAAGTCGAAAGATGTAAGTCCGTATCCGTCGAGCATCTGGCATGTATGCCGAGAACCTGCTGGCCATGCTGTGTGCGCTATCGTGCGTGCATGGGTGGAAGATGTCGGACATAAATTGAGCACGAGACACCTTGGTTCTAGAGGACAGCAAGATGTTCCTGAGATCTGCAGCCGCGGATCGCAAGATTCCTCCGCGGTGAACACGAAACGAACTCTGGAGAAACGTGGCAGCCATCATGGTCTCCATCAAAGTTGATGGACCTATCCACTATTGGCACAACATCTTCATACGGCCTCATGTTCTAGCACAACAAAATGGCGCTTTGTATGTTCGCGGAGACTCATCTCCCAAAAGACCTTTAGCTGACCTCATGGTGAACTCTTAGCTGCGCGCCTGCTTACGCTGAGAAGATCGCCAATCCTCCTCAAGCTACCGCCATATCTCAGTGCACTCCTGATCCTGGTCGGCATCGGGTGGCTGCTACTTCTGCCATTGAACGAGTATTCACGACAGACGTATATATCTGAGAACGCCATCCTTCCTGGCCAGGTGCATACATACTTTGGCGGCAGTGAGCACAATGTGTTCAGGGCATATCGACAGGAGGTATGGTCGTTTGGACAGCAGAAAGACGAGAACCACAGATTGGATGGGCTGCAAAGAATAATCGCAGAGATTGGCCTGAAGCCTGCGCGACAGACGTACAGCTACAAGGTAGCAGGAGAGATCATATCTGGGACGAACATATATGGGTTGCTGCAAGGCCCGCGCGCTGATGCTACAGAAGCGATGGTGCTGATCGCGGCATGGCGTAATTTCGACGGGGAGGTCAACTACTCTGCTGTGGCTTTGACACTGGCGCTGGCAAGATACTTCAAGCGTTGGAGCATTTGGAGCAAGGACATCATCGTTCTCATTCCAGAAGACAGCACCTATGGGCCTGAGGCATGGGTATCGGCATATCACAGCACATCGACCAGCCCCACGGCGTCACGCAACGTGAGCTCGCTGCCCGTCAAAGCGGGCGCGCTTCAAGGCGCAGTAGCACTCGACTACCCGGTAGGACCATGGGGCAAGCGCTTCGATAAGCTGGACGTACTCTATGACGGCATTAACGGCGCCCTTCCGAACCTCGATCTACTGAACACGGCAGTCGCCATCGCGAGCAGCCAGATGGGCATTGGCTGCAGTCTGCATGGCATGATAAACCACGACGACGGATACCAAGATAGGCTGAAGTGCATCACAAAAGGCATCATGTCTCAAGCTGCTGGCCACGCTACAGGACCTCATTCTGCGTTCATGGCGTACCATGTTGATGCAATCACACTCAAGACTATCGGTGATGGCTGGCACGACGAGATGAGTCTTGGTCGTGTGACAGAGAGCGTCTTCAGGTCCGTCAACAACCTGCTCGAGAAATTCCACCAGAGTTTCTTCTTCTACATCTTGCTTAACACGCATCGCTTCGTCAGCATTGGGAACTACTTACCAGCGGCGATGCTTATCGCGGGCAGTTTCACGATCAATGCGCTCGCGTTGTGGGTTTTGAGTGGGAAAGGTCCCAAGGAGTTTCCCGGCAAGGCCGAGCCAGCTGGCGCTATGAGCGAGGTCCTCAAGGAGAAAGCTGTCGTAGCTATCCCAAATGGTGAAGATGTCGCTTTGATCCCAAAAGTCGAACTGCAGACGGTCGAGCGAAAGATGTTCTTGCCTGCGACCGCAGCGCTCATCGTGCACCTGGCAAGCCTCGTGCCGCTATATGCGTTGACGCATTTCAACAAAGTGGTAAGTGAAGCAGAGAACGATAGGGCTTCTGACCGCTGACGCATGCGACAGGCTCTGTCTTCCACGTACAGCATCCTCTCGGCTTTGAGCTACATCCTTGCCGTCGAGATCAGCATCGTCCTTGTGCGCAACTTCCAAGCGTCGGTACAGCAATTGCAGATGATGCAGTCCCTCTCGCTCCTCTTCCTTGGCGCTACTCTTTCCACGTGGGCTACAATCAATTTTTCCCTCGCGCTGCTCATTGGCCTGCTGGCATCACCACTGAGCTTCCTACGACCCGCGCAGTTCTTCTTGGTCAAGGATGCCAAGGGTGCAGCTCAAAACACTGTAATGGAGATTGGCCTCAGCGTTCTCTCGACCATCGCCTGGGTCGTTGTCTCGCCGCCACTCATGCTTTATGGCATTAGCTGGTATTTCGGTAAGGATCTTGGTTGGATATTGCTTGAGATCGCCAAAGGGTGGATAGCACAAGGTGTTTGGAGCAATCTGGTCGTCTGGTGTGTATGGTGGCCAGCTTGGGTGATAGGTGGCGCCGTGCTGTTCAGTAATGTTGCGCGTAAAGTCAGCATATCATAACCGTAAATGCTACAGGGTAACCTTGGAACTAGAACCCATGCCCTCGGGAGCATTTACTTCGCAACATTTGATTCTGGGCAAAGTCGGGCTATTCCCGACCAAAGGCGCGTCGCTACTATGGAAGGCAGGAACGCCCACGATAGCGCTTGCCCAGTTCCCGCTACTTCAGGCAGCACAGACGATCTTGAGCCTCAGCTCTCAGTCCGCCAAGTCACGAGAAGTTCACGTCTTTCACGCCCCCCGGCTTACACGCCAGCACATCTTCCATCTTCGCAGTTTCCGAAACCGCGTCTTCTTAAGTCAATTATTCGCTTCTCACCTCACACGCAACGATCATCATAATGGCGCCAACCAAGAAAGACGCTAAATCTGATGAAAAGGAGAAAAAGCTCTCTCCTCAGGAACAAGCCGCATGGATACTGCAGTACCTCAAAGAGACCAACCGCCCATACAGTCCTACTGAGATCAGCGGCAACTCCAATGGCAAAGTTCCCCTCACTGCCGCCAAGAAGCTGCTAAAAGACATGCACGAGCGAGGCGATATCGACGGCAAAGCCGCTGGAAAGGCCTTGGTCTATCATGCATTGCAGGTACGTCCATGTACAACTACTCCGAGGCGAGGCGCGTGGGTAATGTCACTGACTTCCACTATTCAAGCCCGAACCAGATGAGAACCAGGAAGCGAAGTTGGCCGAACTCGCAGACGAGACGAAACAGCTCAACGAGTCCACACTAGCACTCAGATCCGAAGAGCGAGAGCTTCGCGCGCGGCTCCGTGAAGGCTCTACGATCGTCCCTCTACCCGAGCTCAGAGCCTCTATCGCTGCTCTTGAAGACGAGAAAATCGAAATCAGCGCTAGACTCAAAAAGCTGAAGGCTGGAGACGTCAAGCCCGTCAGTAAGATCGAGAAGGTAAAGGTGAGCGAAGCATGGAAGAAGATGAAGAAGGCTGCTGAAGCGAGGAGGAAGATCCGGTCGGAGTTGTGGAAGGATCTGCTGAGTTCAGCCGAGGTCAAGCCAAAAACGGAGAAGGAGCAGGAGCTGAAGGAGGAGCTGGGCGTGGAGTATATGTGAGGACGCTGAGGCAATTCTGAGAAGAAAGGGAGAGGATCGATGCTGCTGACAGATACAGCTGGCGATCGATTGCGTTCGATGTCGTGAATACTGCTTATGTGCCGAACCGATTATTGGACGAGAATCAATGCTGCTCAACAATGCAGTAGACAGAGCGAGGCTCGCTCAATCGATGTGTTGTCATTGGCCCTTCCATGGAACCATGATCCTTGCTGTCGAGCATGTCACTCTAATTGCTAAACTTCTCAGGCACCTTCTTTCCAGAGAACTTTTCGAATGTCTCGCGCGCTTTGTCGGTCTAGACTCCCGGTCAGCATGCTGCTCAACAGTTGTTTGGACAACTGACAATCTTCTCGTTCGTGCTTCTGGCCTTGGTAGGATCAATGTTGTGACCTGTCTGCTGACCGAACTTCTTTTCGACGCTATCGAGTCCCTTGTCGAGGTAGTCCTCTTTTGGTTGACCTTGCGCAGACATTCTGAAGATGCCTTCGAGGTAGTAGTCTAGAGCTCAAAGTTGTGCTGTAGGGTCGAATGTGGATGGTGTAGTCCTGCTTTCGCGATTCCTTCGCTACACGAGACTGGGGGGGATTGATGCTCTTGTACAGTATTGACCTACCTGACCGATGATCTTGACGTAGTTCGTGAACCCTATTTACAGGCTTTCTATCTACAGCTGAGCTCTTCCAAGTAATTGCTATGATCGATGGGAAAGATTGGCTGCGATCTTGGCAGCTGCAACCATCCTGCTACGTCATGCTCCAGGGCTGTGAAACAACCTCCTGGCTGGGAAAGTTCTCGGTCATGAACGAAAAGCACGCACTCATTGAATACAATCGGCTATATCCTACACCGACTCCCGAGGACGTGGCCTTTCTGGTGCTGCAAGCACTCCGACATTTCGGTTCACATTGGCTTATGATAAGATCGGGAAGATACAAACAACCTTTGGAACGCAACAGCTGAATTCAGTATCGTACAGCGTCACCGCTTTCAGCCAGCATCCTTGACCTCCGGGTTCACCACGAGTCGGTCAAGAACGCTACACGCATCGAAGAAGCCAATACAGGAATCGTAACATTGTCACCACAATATCACAGAAGAGCACATCCAACATGCATACAATGGTCAAAGCCACCGAAACGATTCCCTACCCGTTCCGCTTCCTCCTAACATGGCTAGAATGTTTCTGCGCCCTCGGCGGCATAATCCAGGCCACCACAACCCCAGGAACGTACCTCGCCAGCTGCACCCGTGGCACCATCGACACAATCCAACCCGACACCCACTTCGTTTACTGGCAACTAGGTGGAGGATGGGCCATAATATTCTTCATCGAACTCGTGATCCTCCGCCTAGTCGACGACTTACGGGTCTGGAAACTCTTGTGTACAGCGCTTTTGTTCAGTGATGCGCTGTATACGCATTCTTTGGCGATGGCAGCGGGAGGATGGGTGGAGTGGATGCAGCTTGGAAAGTGGCATGCGTTTGACTGGATCACGGCTGTGCTGACTTGGCCTTTTGTGTTGACGAGGCTCGCGATTGTGTTGGGCATTGGGATGAAGGTGCCGAAGGGAGGGAAGAGGCTATGAGAGTGTTCTTGATTGGGAAGCCAGCTTTCTGCGATATGGCCTTGGGTACTGCGACTGCCTGAGTCTGCTAAAGGCTGTGTGGTGCACTTCTCACACAAATGGTTCACCCTGCCACCCATGTTTCCGGGACCCTTCTTGGTTGCCTCTCAAAGCAAGACGACCTTATACTTATCGTACTGGTATCCATCGCCATCCACGACGTTACCGCGGACCTTGCTCAATCTGGACTCGAAGCTTACGAAGTAGTCTTCCGCCAGTGCACGCTGTTGGACTTCGAGATCCTCACCATGCTCTATCGAGAAGCTGAGGCCGCTGATGCTCCGTCTGTTCGCCGCACCTATGGAACAAAGCCAGCCATTGACAGCACTCATGTCATCGTTGAGACTGAACGAGGCACAGATGTTGTGGCCGTAGTAGTACGGCAGCAGTTCCAGACGTAGTACCTGGCAAGTACCAGTAATAGCTGGCTGTCCTACTGTGGCATGGGCTGGAGCGACTGGTATAAGGAGATGGCCTAGTCGTTGACGGATCTTATCGCAGTGCCAACCACACTGCCGCAGCTCCTCGTGGTTCGTGAGCATATGAGTCGTAATGACAGGAGCCGCATCTATGACGAGCTTTCCGATTTTACACCAAAGTTCTGCCGGCAGGTCAAGCAGCGGGAAAGTCTGGTCGAATCAGCATTAGGTTTTGCTAAATTTCTCTGGGGACCATAATCACCTTCTCTACTTCTTCAGTCTCTTTGCTCTCGATTTCGACGTTCGACATGCTCCCGCGTTGGTCGTGATGAAGGATACTACGATGGTTATAGAGATGATGTTGAGGCTAATCGTTTTGTGAACAACAAGTCCCGTGGTATGTCCTGAAGCTCGTCAAGCAATATCCATTCTTTACGTGCTGCCATCAACGCAGCTGGAGATATGCTGTCAAAGTGAAAGTGAAGTGGAAGTGCCAAGTGAGCTGAATCATGATACTCGATTCCCTATGCTTCGACCATCTGTTCATTAGCGTCACTGATCTCTTGCAGTGTGATCTCGCATTTATGGCCTTTGGGCGTGATGACGAAATAGTTCTCCATCTCCATGCACTCATCAGTGCAACTCGCTGCTAACCTTGCGCCTCTGCAATCCCTAAAGAAGCATGCAACAGCATACCGCATTTCCATGTACGCAATATGCATTCCAAGGCATGTGTAAGCGCCAGCACCCCATGCACAGAAGGATGTCTTCGCAGCGGACGGCATTTCGGATTCCTTGAACCATCTTTCCGGTTTGAAGCTGTTGGTGGTTGTCAGCAAGCTACCTTCTTCATACAATTGTGTGCTTACCTGTGAGCGTCTGGCCAGAGATCTTCCTTGCGATGCATTGTGTATGCTTGCGTGCCCACGGTGAAGCCCTTCGGAATGTAGTAGCCTGCTATGGTGACGCCTCCTTCCGGCACAAGACGTGGCAGAGTACCTGGTACCGCCGCATAGACTCGAAGTGTCTCCTGCATTGTCGCATTCAGCCACGGCAGAGCCTCCATATCGTTATCCTTGAAGTTCTCAGGTAGCTGTGCTACTTCCTCTTCGATCGTCTTCTGCAGCTCCGGACGCTTCAGTACTGACCAGATGAAGTAGGAGAGAGTGTTCGCCGTAGTACCGCTGCCCGCGAAGATCAAGCTGGTCGCTTCGACTCTGACATCCAGATCATCGAGTTTCGAGGTATCTTTCTCGGCCTCGCTGAGCACGTTGGCCATCAGATTAGTCTCACTTGCTTGTGCCTTCGCGTTGTCAACAGCCTTCTGACCATAGTCTAGGATAATGTCGGTGGCATCGAAAGCTTGCTTCGGTGCCTTAGCTGGAATCAACCGTCCGATCGATCGTACCCATGGCAGTTCAGCGCCGATGCCGTTGCCGACAAGCGCAAGCTCAAGCGTCCTGATGTAGTCAGTTTTCTGCGAAGGCTGTCAGCTGTCACACCTCGCGAGACTCAGGACTCCATACTGACCTCGCCCTTCTCCAGCATGCCAAAAGACTCCCCGAATCCAAGTCTTCCAACAGTATCGGTGGCCAAGAAAGTCCACCATTGCATGAGATCGGCATTGCCAGTCTCAGCACGCTGCTTGATACCACGAACGGCCAGCTTCGCCTTCTCCGCCACAATCGGCTCATAGTGCTCTCTCAAATACGACTTGCTAAAGCCTCTAGCAAACAATCTCCTTCTCGCCGCGTGAGATTCCTTGGTCATCATAGTGAACACGCTATGTCTTGGAAAGATGGTCAACTTCTGATACCAATGGTCCTTGTTGAACAACGCGGAAACTGCGTGAATCTTCTTGAAGCCTTCCACGTCGGCCACTGAGACCTCGTTGGGCGCGATACGAACAACATCACCATATCTCTGATGCAAGTCATCGATGAAGAAGATGCGGCGGCCGCCCACGATCGCTTTCTTGAGCGGCAGCCGGGTGAAACGAGACCAGAAAGGACCGGGTATGTTGCGCAACGGGTTCGTCAATGCTAGAAAGAGTGTCTATGGTAATCAGCTGCTACACTGTCCCGCTAGCCAGAAAGGACTCACCTGAACGACCTGAAAGCCAATGAACAGCAACACAGCTGCCGCGACCAGTCGCTTGTACTCCAACTGGGTACCATGGCTATCGTTCTTCAGGAAGTAAGCCAGAGGGCTCGCGGTCGGGTGTGGTGGCATTCTTGCTCGCTCCACAGTATGTATGTGCTGCACGAGCGATAGCAATAACAGGTAGGCATCCTCTGGACCAGAAGGCGCGTAGGCTTCATATTTCAGTCAGCTCGCCCATAGTGCCCAGCTTCGGATCGAGGAGCGCCGTCACAGATCAAGATCACCCGCGGACGGTGTAGGTGACACAGCGTAATCATCCTGTTCACTTCTTTCGGAAGCGGCAAACGCAAGACCAGCCTGCAGCGTCGCGTGCTTGCGCTGTACCACGAAGTCTGTCCGTAATCGCCAAGCTGCTTATTGGCTGTGTTGCCCATGGTTCGGATCAGTCATTGGGAACGACATGAAGCTGTCGCATACAACGTGTTTGAACTTACCAGAATGAGCTCAGATGCATGCAGATCTCGAAGCCGCTTCATTTTGGGGACGAAGAGCATGAAGGATCGCAGCTTGGAAAATTCTCCGGCGAAGTAAAAGGGCACACGACACGAGCTGCGACGGAGACGACTGATTACTGCAAGCTGCGGTGGCATCTCGCATCGTCAATGATACATCTATGTCGCACGAGACTTCTACGACTGTCAGTGTCAGAAACTGCGACGTTCCCGAGGTCGTTACGCAGCGTGTGAGGAGAGGAACAAGCATATGTCAAGCAAATAACCTTTTCCGTAGCGGCCACCCAGACAACCCGTAGCGTCGGAGTGACGAAGCTTGGTTCACAGTGGTTGTTGACGTTTACCTACTAGGTAGAAACATTGCTCGGACGGCACCCGGGCAGATCGCACAAGCTCGATTCTGACTTCACGACTAGCCAGATGGGCAATAACCTTGCCGATAGAGCGTTTCTCGGCAGCGGAGTAACATTCTCTAGCCCTGTGCTCTAATGCTCTAATGCTCTAGTGCTCTAGTGCTCTAGTGCTCTAGTGCTCTAGTGCTTTTGGCCATCGTCGTAATCCCAATCCGGCCATTTGCGCCGCTGACAAACGCTGTACAGTATGATATGCAGCTTCGGACGGAGCATTGACGGCATCGCTTCTGTTGGAAACCACGATTGTCCTCCGCATGGTTCGCAGTAGAGGCTTGCACCTGCACCAGAGCATTGCTTCTCACATGCATGTTTTACATGCACTCTGATTATCAATGTTGTGGCTGCAGAATTTGCGCCGCGTACACTTCTTCTCGCGGCAGATGGGACAACTTCTCGTGAGAGGCGCTTCCGAACCAAGATTTGGTCAGAGTCGGACTTCTTGGAGCCGTTTGATGATACTGTCTTGGAGCCGTTTGGTGATACTGTCTTGTTGAAAATCTACATGTATCCATTGCCATGTTCCTGATCTCAACGCAATTTGAGACGAATCTGTCCAGCAGTGAGGTGAGCAAGCTTCGTGAAACGCCACCGATCAAGCCAAAGACATGTATTGTGCTGCGTGGGTAGATGTAGGCTTCACCTTACGTTGCGCGCATTGTTGCCCTCGCAGTGGACATGCAGTCTCACATACTTTGCATTCCGCGTCAATAAGAGACTCGAACCACGTGGCTCATATTCGTTTTTGGCAGCTAATCTACGACAGCCAGCCTCAAGTCATGTATTGCACTGTGGTAACGTCATTACGCTAGAGTGTCGTCGTGTGGAAGACGCGTCCAGAACGCGATGTGAAGCAGACCGGATCTCTCCGGTCTGTCAGCCACCCAACCACTGTACCGACTCAGACCCCTGCATTCAGACCCCTGCATAAAGTCGTAAGATACACTTTGAGTTCCACCACATCCCGACAGGCAATGCTTGTCCGTGATACCATATGCTGACAGGGAACACTTGCCGTCGCAAACGGCTGCTAGGGTTTCAGGATCACGGCCTCTTGGCTTCACGTCGAAGTTGAATCCTTCACGGCCACTCCAGCTGCGATGTATCAGTATCAGTGGTGGAGATCTGTTAATGTCGAATTAAAGCACTTACTGGGTGACGCCGTTGTGCCGTTCTTGATCTTGTTCAGCTCAATGCCGTACGTGACATACGCCAACACACCATTCCTGATATCCACACCGTCCAATGGCTCGTAATCGACCGTGCTATCGGCACCGGACTCCTGAACCTGAGTCCAGATTCCATCTTCAACGTTTATCGTTCGGTTAATCTCCTGGTGACTAGCATACGGCTCCAACGCCATGATCTCTGCGCTCAGATCCTGCAGCCAGGCAGTGATTAGTAATCATGCCTTGAAAGCCACTATACTCGGGCGCAAATATCCTTTCATCTCACTTACCTCAGGGAAAAAGATCTGCCCAGTCTCACGAATCTTGCCACCACCCACCGTACCATTCATGGTCACATTCCATTCCGTGTAAACCTGTATGTGAATATGGAGGGCCCTTTGTACATAAAATCCTGGCACAATACTCTTGAATGCTACGGCACCTTCATCATCTGTGGGCCACATTCCCCTCAACCACGTGCTATTGCCATTGGCCAAGAATGACCAGTTTTCCACTCCCTCAGTACTATTGATCCCCTGCTCCTTGAGGAGCTCTAGGAACGGCGTGTTCGGATCATAGTTGAATGAGCTGTACGATCCAGTAGCATTACATTGCCAAAGGCTAATCAAGGCATTCGAGACTGGCTCGCAGGTATCGACGTCAAGGATACCAATATCGAGTTCCAAGGGTACGCCGGACTGTGCCTCTGACATGTCCTGGCGAAGGAGGGCGCTCGGAGGATACCAGTACGGTCCCATATAGGTCTCGGGTGACAGTATACAGGTATCGTTTGTGATGAAGTCGTAATGAGGCGCTTCAGCATGGATCACGACATCGGTGGTAGCGCGTTTGCGAAGTTCTGCTTCACGTTTGCGATGCGCATGGCGTTTCTGTTTCATCGCACCGGCCTGAGCAGCGCATCTTTTAGCCTTTGCTGCCCGAGCGACAAGTTGAGGTGTCTGTGGCGCCGGTGCATGAGCTAAACGCTATCGTCAGCTGATATGGAGTCTGGCATGATCGAAGACGTGATGTACCTTCGACTACCGCGACAAGAGCCAAGCAAGCTGCCAAAAGAGATTGTGCTCGAACCATTTTGGATACGACAAATTTACTCGTAGCGCTCACAAAAGTCAAAGATGTAGAGACAACAGCGACTGTTTGTCCTTACCACGGCGCCTTTTTGATTATCAGCCATCTCGTCGTCGCACGGAACGGGTGGCCATCGGCCTGTCTCGAGTGTAGCAGACGAAGTCACTCGTGCGTACTCGAGATGATCAATACGACACGATAGATTGGCTGCACCACCGCTGCTTGTTCCACAGGGAGTTGGCGGGTCCGGTATCCGAAGATCTTGCATGGTGACATTGTCCCCAACATCACTCGCTTGCAGCAGGTACTCAACAACTCAGAAGTCGCGGATAGTCAGGCTGCCGACTCCACTGTCGGTTGCACCTACTTCGAGGTCCAGCCGACTGTGGAACTTTGCCGACAGAATCTTCCTTCTACTTCCTACCTTTGCACGCAGCACTAGTAGCTTTTCGCAGCTCGTGTCAAGTAGAGCGTGTGTCAGCAGCGGAATGGTAACGCTCATCTGTCGAGGACACCGTACGTCAGCAAAAAGGCGGGAGTTTCCTGTTCCATCGAGATCCAATGACGTGACATCTGGTGCGTGGCAATGGCATAAGGCATCTCTGAGGGCAATAAATTGTGACGAATCAGACATTGATTCGAGTGGCTGTAGGGCGGACACTATGCTGACCAAATATCTGCTAGCAAGGGTTCAGCGGAGAACGCTTGCATTAGCAGGCGATCCATCTCGGTCCGGCTTCTAAGCGAGGCTGAGGTCTACCTGGTGTAGATAACTACTAGAGGTCAGGTGTTTGGCGGGACTTGCTTCGACCGCTAGCCGGTAAGTGACGCAGTGACATGAAGAGGATGCCGTTTCGTTCGATCTGGCAGCCGTGCACTCTCTCAATATTATCGTTGTTGGTGTGTCGCAAGATGTCTCGGGTATGCGCGTCGATGGTTCGGGCGGGCCACATCTGCGCGGGTCGGCCTTCGCTTGTCGACCACAAATCCGAGGAGGCTTCGCGATTTCGTCCTGGACGATTTTACTGGTAGGCCTAGGCTATTGTATGGAGCAATCGTCCTCTCGAAAGTGACTGAAAGACTATCTTGATTCAGGAGGCTGTTCGCGTAAGTTCACTACCTGTTCAATCTCAGCTCCCCACTGGAACTCCTTACGCCTCGCTGATACTCATCGCTCCAGAAGTGTACAAAGAAGCCTTCTCCATGGCCTCTGCCGTTAGTGATACCCATCAAGCCAGCCATAAACATGATTGCGCTGTGCTGTCTCACATGCCATAACACCAAGTCCTGCCGTCTGTGTGCATAATGAAGGTGAAGCGATAACGACCATCACGCCTATCACGAACCTCGTCAGCAAGCACAACGTCGATGGCTTCGCGATTTTCGGCGCCCGGACGGGCCAAAAGCCAACGCTATTAATACTGCATGCCGCCACTTCCGTAACCAGATCCTACGTTGTCGTCGAGACTGCGATAGCCTCCGCGGCCTCGACCACGTCCACCACCGCCTCGATCGCCGCCACCGCGACCACGACCGCCACGGAAATCGTTGCCTCTGCCGCGTTGATTGGCGCCGCCACCGCGGCCACCACGTTGAGGTGAGCCGCCGTATGCATTACCGGTAGCAGGCTTGTTCTTCCAAGTGAAGCTACCATCATTCCGCTGCTGGTCACTGCGATATTGCGGCCGCTGCTGTTGTCGGCCAACTGAACGCGGGGTCGAGCCAAGAGGTGGAAAGTCCTCCTCACGAGGGTGCTTTCGAGCGTTCTTAGCGTTCGGGAAGGACGCCTCATAGTCGTCTTCGTTCTGATACTCTTCTTCAATGCGAAGCAAGACCTTCTCACCCACTGTGGTCTCGAATTCGTATGCTTGGTGTTCTGGCACAGCTTGCCAGTTTTTGATACTGCCCGCTTCGATCGGTTTAGCCTGTCTCCTGGTCGCAAGGACTACACATGGAGTGCTATTCTCCGTATATATTCTGGCATTTGGGTCGACAGGCTGAACACGTGCAGCCCAGACTCTCTGCTCACTGCAAGCGATGCCCGTCACTTTCCACCTCAATTTGGCGCCGATGCCCCCAACCTTGTCCAGTATCGAGCGTGGCGCTGGTCGTGGTGTAATCAAGATGTTGTTGGCTAGATGGCGAACCTCATGCTCCGGACAATTCGCCGGCAGCTTGACCAGACTTCGCAGTTTATCAATGTCAGGTTGTGCTAGCAGGTATCCAGTATAGAATACAGAGCGCTTGATCCGGTAAGGCTTCGAACCTCGTGGAGCAGTACCATCAAGTATTGCTTGGTTATTGCCATTGATCATCTTCTGCACCTCAGATACCTCAGTCGCTGGATCCATGCTCGCCTCTTGCTCGCTGACTTGTACGACTTCGGCAGTGAACGGCCTTCGTGGTTTCCAGTCATCCATAAGAGATTTGTTGAGGTCGAAGAAGAAATCGCGAAAGCCCTTGACATGTTTCACTCGATCTTCGTAGATGCGCAATTCATCCGCACCGTCATACGTGAAGACAATGTCGCGCAGGAGTGCCTGCTTGAACAGCATCGTGCTGGCGAAGACTTCGCCACTGGGACTAACGCTCGGCTTGAGGCAGACCATATCGAATTCCAAGCATCTTGATGCTACCATTTTCCCAATGAGTTCACTGAAGCCGTCTTCTTTCCTGCCTGTGAGCAGAACTGTCAAGGCACCTTCCTCGCTCATGCTCAAGCGAACGAGCTCGACGATCTTCTCATTCCAGCAATCTTTCCATCCCCGCTTCTCTTCTACCTCGAGGCCTTGTCCGGTTGCTGCGAGGATGTTGGGATTATGCCACCAGCCGCCATTGTGCAAGAATTCTTGTGCTTGCAGCTGTCCACATGTGCCAGTATTCCACAATTGCTTGTTTGGTAGAGGAGAGGAGAACACTGTTTGTAGATATCAGTTTCGGAGCCAGACATGCCTTACCGCTCATATGTGTGTATCATACATGTGTTATCGAAGTCGTAGACATGAATCGACTTGATCTGCTGCACGGGTGGCAGCGTCTTATCCTGACACGACCATCTCTTCAGCGCTGTTACTGTATGTGTCGACATGATAGATGGAGCGCGACAGACTGCAGTAATGCGCGATGATGTACGATGAGCAGATCTAATCGTCCATGTTGTGCATGTCATGTCTTTAAGACGTCGGAATCGTGAAGCAAGTCGCGCTTGCGCTGCTACGGAGAAATTCCGGGCAGGCACGGCTCGAAGTCAAAACGTGACGTCTGCGCGACACATGCCCTTCAATGTTCAATGCTTTACCAATCATTGTCCCTACATGAGCACGGATGGACATGCAACGTTTCGTTTTCAATCGCCAGCTCACGATAACATCTAGGTAGTAGCCTGCGTTGATTCCGCCACCGCACTTGATCATGTCTTCTGAGACTCACCCTGCTCCAGGCGAAAGCCTCACAGCGACGTTCACGGTATTGCATACCGATTTGGCAAGTGTGTCATCGCCAGACTCGAGCGATACATATCCTGCCGTCTTCGCTACTCCGCGCATGATCAATTTCATGGAGATCACTGCCGCACGAATGGTCGCCCCAATTTTGAAGCCTGGCCAGCTATCTGTTGGAGCAGTGGTCGATGTGGTTCACCTCAAGCCAACGCCACCTGGCGAAACAGTACAGGTATCTCATGGTGCTCTTCGTAGCAGAGGCTGACTTGTTTCTGATGCACGCTGACAGGTCACGGCCACATTCAAAGGGATCGAGAAGAAGCTGTGGCTTTTTGACGTTGTGTGCAGAGATGCAAAAGGAGATGTGGGCAGAGGGCAGCACTCGAGAGGCATCGTTCAGCAAGCAAAACTCGAGGCCGCCGCTGCAAAACGTAGAGCGTCTAAACTATGAGCTCAAGCGCTCGTCACTCCACCGAGGTGCCAGGATTCTACACCTATGACACTTTCCAAGTACACTATGATGGCGTCACGTAGGCGCGCTTTTCGAAATTTTCCACGATTATTGCGCCATGGCGGAAAAAAGTCGCCTGAGTAGTGAGACAAATCACTGGGCACTTGGCGTATCCACATTAAAACTCCTCGATCCGTTCCCGAGCCGAGCTCACGTGCTCTTCTGCACATATACGACTGTCTCAAGCATTATGACCTTTAGAGCACTCACTGTATAAGCCGCGCTGACATTCTCGTCTTCCAGCCACGTTATGTCACTCGCAATCTCAGTGTCTTTAGGGGCAAGGTCCCCCTCGAAGACATCGCCCGTTATGAAAAGAGTCTGGATCTTGACATCCTTGCCAAAGCACTCCTTGTGCAGATCCATGAGCTCTCTACTGTGCTCTATGTGGTCCCTGCTCTCTGCTGCCATTTCTTTCTCTACACGCGCTGCATATGGAGCCCGCGACAATAACTTCAAATCCTTCAACCACAGCGCTTGATAGTTCCACTGAAGCGTCGTAGCCTGATACTCTACTTTATCAACGAGCAGTTGGTGCTGCGTTGCCATGGGTAATGAGCGACCAACTGCAATGGGTGTGCGACAAGAACAACATGTTCTGTTACTGCTAGGCAGAAGTCAGCGTACGATGCATGCTTCGTGGAAACATCTTGCATTCCAGAACGACTAGTCGGTCACTTCGGCCGTATTGCTCCTTGCATATCGGACATCCGCCCCATGAGGTCCGAATCGTCTTGCTTGTGCGAGTAATTCATCGATCTCATCCAGCGTCTCTCTCTCGAGCTCTGGAAAGGGGCCGGAATTCCCAGAACCGAGATGTTGGGTGGTGTTAGGAGAGAATTGAGGCACGTACTGCCAGTGCATCCGCACTGGACGAATGCCGAGCTCTACACCAGCCGGACCTTCCTCATGGTGGTCACTGGCATGATCATACCTGATGCGCTTCTGTTAGGGTCGTTGTGAAGCTTAAGACGCGGACAACTGCGCTTGGCACTCCTTCGTTGCTTCCGACAGCAGACTTTTGATGTGGCGCAACTTCTCGGCCAGAGTCTGATACAACGTCTTCGATGATAGCCTCGCACACAATCTGCGTTATATGATCGATTGACCGGTGACAATTGTGGTGGCCTGACATTTTGACCCGTAGTCACGACAGTGTCGCTCATGAATGACAGCAAACGAGTTCAGTCGGCGAAAGAATGGATACGGAGTAGAGTCTCGGATGAGGCGTAGAGCAAGATATGTATGATTGCCTAGGTAATACTAAGTTTGGGTAAGTCCCGAGTACCTAGTGAAGAGAATCCGAGTGCCAGAGGAGACACTTTCATATTGCCTCACCACGTCAATCGTCAAAAGCAGTGACTACGTGCTTGGCTGGTGGCGTGGCGAGGTCGGACGTGATAAAGGTGGCTCACGTATGCCCTGCGTACCATGAGGTCCAAACAAGCACCGGAAAGGTTCCGATAGGTACCAAGATTCAGGCTCTCGGGGATCCCTGACCCAGTCAAGTACACTTCCTGTTCCCATTTCGAGTGAGCAGCATCTCGTAGAAGTCAGAGGTCTCAATGTGCCACTAATATCTACCATTCATCAGGTCGACTCCAGAACAAATGCTGAGGCGTTAAAATGTTGGCCAGCTCGAGAAGTTTGAGAGCAGGCGAGGAAAGGAAGGCGGCGATAATTTTGGGCGATGAGGCATTTGTTTCGATACGCCGAAATGACCAGGAGTCGGACGGTGCTGAAGTATTCAGCACTGCTAGAGCATCAGCTTGCCAACGCTTGCGGTGCTCAACCTCTCCGAAAGTCCGCATAGCGTAGAAGTTGAGTTGACATGGCCAAGAAGATACCGGGTATGATCTTGACTTCGGTCGCGAACAGTGTCAGTCCAGAAGTCGAGCTTCGCACGCGTCATTTTCGTGTTGCGGTGAGACAAGTGGCTGAGATAGAGTTGGGGTGCCTGCCAAGATGTGCTACGTCATGGCGAATCCCTGCACGTTGCTCGTGGTTACTGTTTACGCTAGCCAACAATGGAGGAGGCTGGAAGGACGAACATGGGCTTCAGCCATCTCGAGCCACCATGATTTACAGACACTGCGCATAGCAGCAGACCACGCACACAGAGAGATACCGATCAATCCGAAGAGCTAAGCTACTCCTCCCTCTACTCCCACACTACACTACACTACACTCCACTCAACGACCATCTGTACCAGCAAAATTGCTCGCACACTCGTTGACCAGACACAAATCTTGCAGCTTCCACCCCGACCGAACCTTGAACGCCGAAGCCTTCTCATTCCACGCTATTCGATCGCGACAAGGCACGCATTCTCAGGCTCCATACCCGCGGTGCGATACCATCTTCGAACGAATACAAGAGCATTGTCTAGCACGAGGAGAGCATTCTTTCGACTGCCGCATTCCACAACCCTCCCGACTCCCGGCCTTTGCGCCGCCGGAGCATATTCTCAACACCCATCGACCAGACAGCCGGTAGACCGTCTCTACCATGCCGAACGTACGCTTCGCCGTCGGCATCCAAAGGCTGATACCCTTTCTCGGATACCATCATGTCCTCATGATCCTGATTGCAATAGCGATCATCCTTCTCTGTATGTACATTACATTCAGACACATGTCGTCGGCAGACAAGAACTAACATATACTGCCAGCACTACTACTAGCAGGATGCTCCTCCTCGTCACCACTAATACCGGGCATCTTCCTCATATCCTTCTACTACCAAATGTACACACCCACATACGACCCAACACAAGTCAACCCTGGCGTCACCGCAGCGATAGCAAACATCGTCGGAGACGCCAACCTCGAAGTACGCGTGGGATACTTCGGCCTCTGCGTGCAGCCAGACGGAGGAGCCTTTCTCTGCTCCAACAACGCAACACTTCTGGCCGAACAGATAAGCATCGATCAAGATCCGCTCAACTTGATCTATATTGCAAACACGTTCAAGAACAGTGTCGTGTTCCCATATCTGCTGTATGTCTTCTTCCCTTCGTATCCCCGGCTGTACCCGAACTGACATACTTCTCAACTAGCATTGTCGCTATCATCCTCGCCTTCGTAACCTTCCTCCTCCTTGCCACCTTCCCTGGCTGGCACGAAGAACACGATGCTCGCACCGGCTCCGACATTGACATCAAACCATTTCCATCGAGGCCTGTCTCCCAAGTCGCTTTGGCCCTCATCTTCATCGCCAGTATCTTCGTTCTTGTCAGCGTACTATGGCAACACACGGCATCAGTAGCTGCAGCACAAATCGCACAAGATTTTGGCAATGGGAGCGTCAAAAGTGGTGTTGGTACTTCGGCCATGGTGCTGGGATGGTTTGGATTCTCGCTGCTAATCATCGTGACGATCGGCTTACTGGTCATGATTTTGAGCATACACTTATTGGACAAATTGACGGACGAATGAGAAGAGTGATGAGAGTCGGACGGAGTCATGATGAAGAATGGAAAGAGTGTACATGAGGAAATGCTTGCAGGGAGACCATCCTGTCAGGATGATGATCAGAGTGAGGAAGCTCATCAGCAGAGTTTCTCGTCTCTTGGAAGACTCAATATCGATTGTTGAGAGCAGACTCGGCAGCAAGACCGATAGAGACTTGAGATATTATCTGCGTTGGCGGCATCATAAAGGGAAACGCATGGGCATGGCTATGAACATGAGCATGGGCGGCGTAAGGCGTTATGGCTCTGCACAGTTGTACATGGGCTACAGAAGGCACAAATCTGGGTAGAGCTGTCTCTGGACATCGGTGTCGATGTAACGACAGCATGAATGTATGTTTTATAAACGACGCCGTATGGACGCTGCGAATAGCGGCTTGAACGAGGAACCTCTGTTTTTCGAATCTTTCTCTTCAGACCGCGATTTCTTTCTCTCCCGTTCTCTGAGGAAGTGATAGCTTCTGCCGTATCACTGCTTCTGTCGCTCACATCAAGCTTTTGAGCAGAAGAGCGTCGACCTCCAGCTTGCAATCAATGCTGATATCATGTCATGTTTCTCAAAAGCTTGTAGTGACTGAGTTCGCTCATCTTCACCTGATCAACGCTGAGACATCTTCACTACCTCATATCTGCGACTTCCTTCCAAATCCTCTTCTCCTCGCGCTCGGTCCGCACACGAGGACTCCGCCTCTGCTTCCCAAGATAGCGCTCTTACCTTTCATGGCTCAGGCTCCTATACCCACCGCTCGAGCACATCCTCCCCTTCCTAGAATCTTCACTTCCGCCCTTTGCACGTACGCCCTCACGGTCCTCCCGAACACAGGTATTCTCACATGCTATTCATCTCCATGGCTAAGCCACTTGTACCTCATTTTGTCGATCTCTGTCGCCAGTATAGCAAACCTCTTATTCCTACTCCTTCCTTTCCCACTTCGCACCAAAGTCTGCAGTCATCGTGCTCGTCGTCCTGTCTGTCGCCTCATGACCATGCTACAGGAGCCTTTCCACAACCTCGTTCCCCTCGTAAAGGGATGTTTTGCTCGTTATTGGTTCATGACGCTGGCACACATATCATCATTTTGCTCGCATTCACCGTTTTTCGCCGCGTTTGTGTGAGATGCATCAAAGTAAGTTTGGCTTCTGTTGTTCTGCCTCTCGTCCTTGCACCGTACGTTTTGCCTTTACCATCGTCGATATTCCACTATTATTACCCATCAGGATCATTGATTCTGCTCGGAGTCAGCGCAGAGCTCCCACTGCATCATATCTCAACGAGCAAAGGCAGTCGTCACTTTGAAGGTGAAAGAGAGTCACGAAGGTTTTGGTGGCCACCCAAGGCACTCTGTTTCTTTTATGGTCTATCTAAGTCGCATCATCAAAAGCACACATCTTCACCATCTTGCTCGCTCGCATCGCTTCCATTCATTTCCTATTTTTCGCCTGCGCCGGCAGTCTTCATGCTGCTGGCTTCCCGCCATGAGGTGAGTTTTGTGCGTATCGCACGGTGATCGTGATAGTCACTTAGATGTACCACATGCTGGCGTTGATGTTGCCCTGATTAGGCATCGGCAACAGCTTGTCGAAGTCACCTGGGGGAGCACCAGACGATGAGCCAGTCTTCTTGCCTTGAGAGCCAGAACCAGAGCCAGACTGCGAGCCAGAAGGCGGACGAGTCGAACTAGTCTTGTTGGCATCCGTGGACCCAACCCACTTCGGATCGTGGGGGACAGCACGGTTTGAAGCCAAGTGTGCGTAGTAGATGGCTGGGTGCTGCGAGATCGGAGTCGATGCACGAGCATACTGGTACGAGTGCTCGTACAGCATGGTCATCAGCTGGTCGTTTGGCATGTTTGGCTCGTTGGCCAGAACATGGTAGTGGACTGGACGAGCGGTACCTTTGATGGCAGCGTGAGCTTGCAAGTAGAAGTCGTTCTCGAATGGCTGAGTGACACCGCTCTCGATCAGGGTACCGGGGTGAGCGTTCCCGTTCCTGTCACCCTTCTCTGGGAAGAATCGAACGTGATGACGCTTGCCACCAACAACGACGATGAACTTCGTGTTAGTGCCGCCAAGAGAACCCACGAGAGTCTTGAGATCGGCGACCTCTTGCTGGAGAACGTGCTGGTACTGGCCCTCAGACACGCCGTCGCGCATGTAGACGATGGTGGCTGGGGCTTTGCCAGCACCCACGTTGGACATCCAGTACAATACAAGGGGCTTGAGGTCAGTGCTGATTGTCTCAGGCTTGATCATCTCGACACGGAAGCCATTTGTCTGACAGACTGCAGCGTAGCGAGTCGCAAGCTTGTCGATGCTCACGGTTATGGCAGCCATCGAAGGCACTTGCGCACCTGGTGCAGCGTGCGACACATCCGCGCCAATGACCATGGTTGGCACGGTGAAGTGGCCGTTTGCGGTCTTCGCGCCAACAGCTCTGCAAGTAGCACCACCAAGCTTTGCATTGAACTTCATGCACACGTTGGAGATGTACTGCGGATGATTCTTCGCAACCTGTCCGTATTGAACGCACTGGGAGACTACGCCGTAGCGGCACTCGCAGGAGCGCTTGATACGACCGTAGCTGGTAGCATCCTTGTCCGGCAGCATGAAGAACAGGATTTGTGGGCGGGCGTTGGACTGATTGCCGGCATGGTTCCAGGCGGCAGTGACCCACTGGGCAGCATCCTCACCGGAAGCAAGAGTCATGGCAGGGTTCTTGTTGCTGACTTTGCCACCGTGAGCGATGTAGGCGTTTACGAAAGATTTGATGAAGGTGTCGACAGTCGTCTTGTCTGGCTTACCGCCACGACGACCTGTCACGACGCAAACTGCCCAAGATTTAAGCTCGACAGGGTTGACTTGCAGGAACTTCTTTCCCTTCAGGTCCCATTTGCCACTAGTGCCTGGCTTGGCTTCACCGACGCCGCCGAACTTGACAGTCGGTGCGGGAAGGAGACGGCCTTCGACCTTGGTCTGCTGAGTGCTGATCTTCATACCATACTTCGAGAGGACTGGGTCGTTGGGCCAGTCAAGCATAGCGAGACCGTGCTTGATGTCCATAGCGCGGTCCGGAGGCGCAGTGACAGCGAACTTGATCATCAGGGATGTTTGGCGCTCATCCATTTTGAACGAACATCGCTGATTCTCCTTGATTATGAGGACCTCCATAGGCAGGACTGTGTTCTTGCCGCGAGTCATCTTGACAAGCGGAAGGCCTGGGTAGTTGATGCGAATGTTGTATTTCTTGTGAAAGAACTCGGAGATCGACATCTCGACTTCCTTGCCTTGTGGGTCAGTGACTTGGACTTTGTAGGTCTTAGCATCTACGCCGTAGATAAAGCGCTCGATGACGTATGAATCAGGCGCGGGCAGACCACGGTGTGCAGCAAGGACGTGAAGCTTGCGGAGCTTCTTCAGCTCTACGCCAGCACGGTGCTTCTCGCCCTTGGCCAGGATGACCACAAGGTCCGACTCACCACGAGCTCCGCACACTTGGACGGCAGCGTGATGAAAAGCCTGACATGTCCAGAAAGTGCCGTTGGCGACGTCGACATTCACTGCAAGTCGGCCCGGATGAACAACGCGAAGTGTGGCGAAAACGCCCTTGTAGGCTTCAACGTTGCCGCCGAGATGGAAGCGCTGCTGACCAGGAGCGAAGAAACAACGCTTGATAGCTGTGTACCTAGCGGATGGTGTCTGGCGGAGCAAGTGATCAAGGAAGTTGATGGCTTCTAAGCAGACGTTGTCGAATGGGACCTTGCCCTGGAGATGAGCCGCCAAGGTCGTGAAACCGATCTTGTTGGTGCATCGAATAACGACGCGCACAGTGTCATCCTTCTTGGGATTCTTGCGTCCGTTCTCGACATTCATATCGAGGGTCGTCTTGATCTCTCGATCGAGCTTGGTGCCTGACCAGCCAAGCTTGTTGCCGTCGAAGATGAAGCCGTTACCAACCTGGTCTTGGATGGTCTTGCTCTCCATTACCTTCTTGATCAAGCCGCGCTTCTCGATGCCGTTACCGACGAGAACGTCGTACTGATACACGTCGATGCTGGGAAGCTGCTCGACCATGTAGGAATTCAGGCCGATCTTGACGGCTGATCCAAGCTTGGATGGTGCTTGGCGGGATGGTAAACTACCGGTAATGTCAGATGAGCGGACGGTCGCCCAGCCGGCCATACCCAGGTCGAAGTTGCGTGGGTCGACTATGGGTCTAGCTGTAGCGGGGTTACGCAAAGCTGGAACGCCTGGGTCGACATTGCCGTCAAAGCCACCGCGAGTTGAGCGAACAGACACGGGCGAACGGTCAGTGCGGACCTTGGAGGCGCCCGAGCGGACTGAGGAAGAACCACGTGCGGATGATGCACTGCTCGAGCCGCTGCTAGATGGGGAATCCCGCAGGTGGCGGTCCTTTTGTGCACCGGCCATTGTGCTCGTGGTGCGGGACGTGTTGTGGTGTGGGGGTCTGCGGGTGTGGTTGTCAGTGACTAGCGATGGTGATTGATGTTGCTGCTGAGTGTTGGCGGTGGTGTTGGTTGGTTGTGGTGGTCGAGGGTGAAGGAAGTGTGGATGTTTGAGGGAAGAAGTGGAAGGAAGGAAAGGGGGCTTTGGTAGGCGCAGTGAGCGCTGCAACGGCGGAAGGAACACAATAACACATTGAGATGTGAGCTTGTGATACAGAGAGCCAGGGCAAGGCGCGGCCGATGCTGCTTGTGATGAAGGGATGATATGTGTGAGGGGGTGATGGTGAGATGGTGTGCTTGACTGTAAGGGAAATTGCGCTGTGAGGGCGGAAATCGCGACGGACATACCTTGAGTGCAGCTGTCTGCTGGTTGTGGTGTGGTGATGCTTGTGGAGCTATGGGCGTGTGTCAGAAGGTTGTTGTTGTTGTGGTGTTGAGTGGTTGTGGTGGTGTCGGAAGGGTAGGAGGTATGTGTGTTGAGGGAAGGGTTTGTTGTGGAAGCTGAGCGGGCTTATGTATTCAGAGTTCCGCGAACCACAAGCCCGCGACCAGCCCAGCGAGGAGATATCTGACCGTTGCGGCTTGTTGACGCCCAACTTTCCATGTGCGGAAGGACTGAACACGTACCTGAGTGAGCGCAGTTACTCAATTATGGGTCCGTGTGTGTACTGAGGATGTTAGCTGTCTTCTGAGGAAGCAGGGAGCGAGTGTGCATCGTGGCTGTTCCGGCTGGAAGCTGAATTTGGGCTTGGCTTACGCGTTGGATTTTGTACCGAACTGTATACAGCGCGTCAGTAAGATGCCAACGCCGTCTCATAAGACAAGCAGAAAGTAGAAGAGGGTATTCGCAGACAGCGTGGACACAGCTGAATGGCGGTGGTGTTACGCATGGTGTGCAGATTGGCGCGCTGCTTCATGTTGTCTTGCCTCACATACCTTCCCGGTACAACTTCGTGTACCACGGCACCGTCTTTGTACCGTCTAGGAGGCCGTGCGCCTCCTTCTGCTCGCGGAGTTGCTTCTTCTTGGCAAGCTTTGCTCGCACTTGGTCGAGCATGGTATTTGTGTTACGTTGTGCTAAGAGGAGGCAGAAGCGGAGCGCAAACAAACGATACCACGACCGTCCGCTAGCGCCGAAGCCCACCAAGACCTCCAGCAAATGGCGAGCATTCCGACTTCGACTATACAGAGACTCCAGCCTCGAGCTATACCGCGAGCACAACAAGATCTTCCTCCTCGAACAGCCAAGCACAACATCTTGGCCGCGGCAAAAGCAGCAATAGCGCAGGTGTCGCAACGCAGACGAGATACATGCCCTTTGAAGCGGGCAAGCACTTGACGCCGAAGTCCATGCATCGCAGAGCCATGGACCGACACCTGCAATAGCGCGAGACAGGGTATGGAAGCGAGGTGCCAGGATCTGCAGCAGCGCTGCTGTCCTGCCAGGCAATATATGGAAATGCCCTCCACAGCACAGGCATATTCTCTCCGTTGGTATAACCTGAAGAAGAGGCGGGGCACTGAGGCCTGTTGCGGTCATGATATCCTTCCTGACCGAGCAGGAGGCTTCACAAACTGGGTAATTCTTCCGTCCTCTCAGTGTGACACGGGGAGAGCACGAGGCGCATGGCCTTGCAGCCACGACGGTTTGCTTCCAGTCAAACAATGAGTGCCTCAAGCGCGGAACAAACATCCTCAGTCACTTGGTGTGATATGCCTGGCAGAGCGCACATTGTTCCTTAGCCAAGGCCAATCCCTGAAGAATGATAGACCCAGCCAGAGGGACGAAGTATATAGGCCCGAAAGAATTCCAGGCGCTGAGGACCTTGAAGACTGAAGGTAGCTCAACATCTGCGCAATTCCACAGTGCTATAAGTCATAATACCAACTATCGGATCACTCCAGAAGCACGACTCATCGATCAATGCTGCTTGTTGCTCCACTGCCTTGCGGAGCGATAGTCACGTCGGAATTTTCCTGCTCGACTAGCTCTCTGCTTTCAAGCAGCCTTTTGTGGTCGGGCAAACGCTTCTGGAGACTTGCACTGCTCCAGATTGTCCGGACACGCACAATAGAGCAAAATTCAGGATCCTCAGGTGGCTCTTCTAGAGTCTTGAGCTACGAGCCGCAGCCGAGATTTCCCTCGATTTTGTTTCACGGACTTGCTCTGACAGTACTCTGCTCAAAAGTTGCTGCAGGTAAGCCACCAGAAAAGAACAGCGTACTCCTTATGCACAGCTGTATTGACCAGACAAGAGTGACAGAAGACACATGGTATTCCATCCATACTGCGAATGGCAGAGGCGCCTGAATCTTCGAAGGAGCTTGGCCAGCCCTTGCAAGCTGTCCAGCATGTCCAGATACTGGCAGGGGCGAGCCAGCCAGCATACGGGACCACGAAGAAGACGCGATGCCTGCGTCTGCAATGTCTTCAGCGGCGCACACCGGTCTTGCTCCTCAAGCTGTCCTCGCCGGTCTCGTCCCGGGCTGTACGAGCGTAGACTGCTTCCCTTACCGGCAGTAGTTTCAAGAGATTGCAAGTTCATTTGACCCTGCTTTGTCCACTGCTGTGCACGTCCTTTTCCTCGGTAGACTGCTTGCCCAGATGTGCTGGAAACGTTGCCAAAGGGTATGCTGAGGTCGGAGGAGTACGGATTGCGCAAGCTTCTACACGCATGCGCAATCTTCGAGCTCTACGTGATGGCCTTGTGATCGACATGACTCGATGACGACCAGTGCGAGACGATATGGGCGGAGTGGCTATCAGGGCTTTTTCCCGTTCAATGGGACAAGTCGCACTGGTCTTCGCCGACCAGGCAGTCGGTATATGGTGTGCTCAACTATGACTTCGGCGTCCCTACTCTGTGAGATGAGTCGTCGTTGTTGCGCTGGAGATGGCCAGTTCGTGCGCCTGGCGCTGAGGGTGAACTTCGAGGCTTTCATCCTCGGTCTTTTATCCTCGGTGAGCATGCTTCTCAAGGCTCTCTATCTTCTGCATTTATGCCTAGCTCTTCTCTTTCAGCTGGCAATTTAGCATGCGGATCGTGACTGAAACGGCACAGGCTGGTTGTCTGACCGTAACGCGCTGCCCACTGCGTATGCACCGGAGGTCTAGGGAAAAGAGGTTGTGCGCGCGGCAGCGTGCTTTTCGCGACCGCTTGTAGTTGTAGCCAGCGATTCTCTGGATTGTATGCCTCGGTGGCTTCTTCGGCATTACGCGTGCCATGCTAACGATGCACGCTTGTCGATACAGTCGTTCGCTGAGGTTGTAGGACCTCAAATAGTCGGTCGTTCACGAGGGAGGACGTCCTTTTGTTCTGCGGCGGCCTTGCAGTCGCCGAGAAATCAGTTCTTTGCATCTTACGAGATATGGACTGACGCGCAGCAGCATGGCACAAATCGTTGGAGTGATCAGATGTGGTTGTGAGCATGGCGATCTTAGTACGCTTTCGTGCTGATAACCTGCAGGTACGAGAGCTGGGCAGTGTGGGCTATACTTCGGAACACTCGAAAAGGCTATGCGACTACACAGCTCCACACCAAGCGGCTCTGCTTCAACTGCCTAGTATTGGCATCTTACACATCCGATTCCACCTTCCAGTCTGCTTCTGGACATAGATGACAAACTTCGAAGCCATGAGCGCGGACGATCAAAGAAGACGTAAGTCCTCCTGCTGCCAGACATGAGAATGCCCCAAGCTCCGACAACCAGATTATTTCCTGAGGCAGCATTGCGTACCGAGCACGGTAGGAATACAAATTCCCTTCTTCCTTTCGAATGACCGGCTTGAGTCAACAAATTCAAATAACTCGAAATACCGTTAAACCCTCATATACCCCAAAATAATACACCAGTATGTCCAGACAGCGCGATGAAGCGTAGCGATTCCTCGTCTCCGCATGCGAGCACTTCCGCGACGGCGGAGATGAAGACAGTAACCAAGACCTATAGGTCAGGCAAGAAGCTCTGTGGTATGCCTGCCGTCTTTAGCGTGTCCATCGCTGCTACTACTACTTCTACCACCACGAAAACGTACTCACACTGGACATTGCAGGCACCGAGGAGTGGAAACAGGCAGCTGGAGAGGTGGGAGATGTCGTGGCGAAGCCAGACGCCGACGCTAGAAATGCTCTTCGCAGCCTGGCTTTCAAGGCTCTCAAAGACGCCGAGCAGACCTTGATTAGGGTATGGCATATCCCAGCCGAGGCGCTGCGCGTGTATATGCTGATATAATACAGGTCAGCTTTGAGGACGCTGCAAAGGTCAGCTCCTCGGGCAAGGGTCAGTTCAGTGCCGAGTGGGATGTGGAGAGCGAAACAAGCGCACGCGTATCTCGAGACAACGTGAGGACGGAGGGACGACGATGAGCTGCATTATCGTGTGAGCTGCAGCGTTACGGACAGCATTGCACCCATGGTCGGGGCGATAGTGCTTCGGTTTCTGTACGAATGCTACTACTATACACGCTACACAGGCTTCCTCAGACTCACTCCACACCATAATACTGGAGCCAAATTCGTTGCACAGTCGAAAGTGAAGAGACTGATAAGCCATATTACTACCAACACAGGTATAGGCGCTAGTAAGATCTCTGTCCGGCTCAAGAACGGTAATGCTGCGAATATGGTCAGCAAAAAGTCAGACATGAAAGGGCAGCAAGACTCGCCATTGTAACCTAGAAACGTAATCACAAAGTAATAGCTCAACGCCAGCAGGTACATTGTGTTGCCAAAAAGATTCGACACCCAATAGTCCTGCGCAATAAGCGGCATGAGCATGAATTGTAGGACGTATAGGAAGACCCACACCGGCAAGAAGGCGCGTATCGCGACCTGCAGCTATATGTTAGCTATCACATCCAGTGGAGGCTTAGAATCTTGCACTAAATACTTGCATCGAAGCAATACCCGAACTCCAAGCCCTCCTCGCCACCGACTGGCGGCCCGAAAAGTCCTTGCCTCCGCTTCCCTAGCACTCTCCCCACGAGAAAGAACATGGCCGTCGCCACAAATAACGATACCGCGAGGAAATGGCCCAGTACGAAAACGAGCGCGACTCGGATCGTTCTACTGAAGCCGTCTGCATAGGCCAGACCCCAGGCTAGACCAGTCAGCAGGAGGAATAAGGACATGAGGTATGAGAAGGCCGGGTCCGCGCGATGGTACGTATTCTTCGTTTGTTTCTAGCATCATAATTAGCATATTGTTCTCGGTCAGATGGGGAGGAAGGAGACGTGCGTGGTAGTAGATATTTCGGAAGACTTTCTTCGGCGCTATTATCAGATGTGTCATCTCCCAGACTGCCTGTTGAACATGCTTAGCTTGGGGAAGCTCCATAGGCACTAGGGGATCATGCGGCGTACAGTCTCGAAGTCCATGGAGGTGAATTTGAAGAGTCGGCGGAAGAAGGGCGGAATCCGCATGCTAGCATTTCTGTGTTGTGTTGAGGACATTGTTGTTGCTGTGTAGTCGAAAGCTGTGAGTAGCTCAGATCGTCTTTGTTGTTGGGATAGTCCTATTGAGCTTCAAGTCTTTAATGGCACGCGATCATGCTCGTGAACTTGCTGCCTGGGATCTCGTGCCCATATATTGTGATCTAGGATTAAGATGCTGCTGTCTGTCGTGTGACGCCTCCGATGAATCGTTTCTCGGATCTGCTAGCGTGAGTCTCAAGTGAAAATGCTAAAAGCTGAAAGGTGTTGTTGATTGATTCACTCCTTCATCCTGCAAGTCCAGATCCAGCGTCGGCGTTTAAGCGCGAAGATGCCGATGTTGCAAGGGTAGCACGGGCCGCAGCTCTTCATGATCTCTCTGTGAGCGCGAACTTCCATTTGCGACAGACCTCGCAGCTCGCAACTTCTTGCACAATACATCCTCCCAAGATTTCCACTCTCAAATTCTACCACAGTCCCAAACATACACATCAGCCTGTCCGATACCGCACTGGAAATCTTGATAGGTACGTTCGCGTCGTGATATTGTGGTCGCGCATCGCGCGCAAGTCGTCATGGCCGACTATGACCCTCTTGACCCACCCACATATGACGGCGATGCGGAGGACGAAGGCGACGACGAGCAGCAGCAGCAGGCATATGATCCGGCAGAGTATCAGGGCGGAGCGGAGGATGGCAACGGCGAAGGCGATGACGACGATTACGACCCCTCGAGCATGCAATACGGCGACGATTCGGACACGACCGCGGCAGCACAACCCAAGCAGCCTCTCACACAAGCCGAACCTGCACCCAAGGTTCTCCAAAAAGTCGCCGGCTTCATAGTAGAAGAGAGTGATGACGAGCAAGATGCGAGCGCCCAACTGTCGCCATCACAACTGAATGGTACGACTGGAGCTCACTCCGGTCTTGGTGCTATTGCAGTATCGGAGGCACAGGATGTATCCCTAAGTAGTGCACCGCAAGACACCGCTGCTTCAGCTAGCACAAGTCTCAATGGGTTCAGCACTATTCCCGTGCTTGAAACTTCTTCGTCTACTACTTTTCCAGACCCCTCTGCTCCAGAAAAGGGTAAGAACGTCTCACCAGTGGCTTCTGCTCAGGAATTTGCTTCAACTCCAGCCCCTGCAGCGAGTACACCTGTCGCAGCGACACAGGCGCAGCAGGCACCGCAGAATCTGCCACAGCTCAATGGCACCATACAGCAGCAACCACTTGCTCGGCTACCACATGATAAAGTCGGACAACTACGTGATCGTATATCAGCAGATCCAAAAGGAGATCCCGACGCATACATGGCGCTGATTCATCACTATGTTGACAAAGGTAAGCAATCCATCTGCGCAAGAGACGAGGCAACTATGGCTGGCTGCCCAAGCACTGCGCGACGCGACGCTTTAGTCACTGAGTTGCTTTGGCGATATGTGCTTTGTGTGTAAGGCTAATGAATGCCCCCAGGCCAGTATGACTATGCGCGAGGAGTCTACCGAGAGCTGCTCAAGGTCTTCCCTACAGGAGTACTCGCTTGGGTGCGATACATTCAGATGGAGAAGTCGCTGGACGAGAATAATAACGTCGTCCATATCCTCACCGAATGCCTCCCGACGATCGCAAATGTTGACCTCTGGAAGTTCTACATGGACCACGTCCGACGTACATTGCCTCTGATTAACGATACGACTGGTAGCAATCGAGCGGAGCTCATGAACGCCTGGAATTCGACCTTCGAGAATGTTGGCATAGATCCTGCCGCCGGTGGTCTCTGGCGCGAGTATATTGAGTTCATGAAGGATGGTCCGGGCAGGGTAGGCGGCACTGGATGGCAAGATGCACAAAAGGCGGACCTGCTCCGAGCCGCCTATCAGCGCGCCATCAAAATACCAAATGATGAGTTCACGAGCATTTGGAAGGAGTATGAGGCATTCGAGCGTAGTGTGAACCCACAAGCTGCCCGAAAGCATATTCAAGAACAGAGTAACCACTATATGGAAGCTAGGAAGGCCAAGATCCAGCTTGACCAGAAACTCCACGGACTCGACCGGACCTCGTTACCTCGAATGCCACCGATTTACGGGTTCGATGGTGAGGAGCAGTTCGGCGATCAAGTCGAGAAGTGGAGAGCATGGATCGCGTGGGAGAAGGATGAGGATCCACTCGTATTCAAGGGCGCAGAAGATGATAAGTGGAGACAGCGGGTCCTATACGCATATGGACAAGCAACCATGTTCCTCGCCTTCTATCCGGAGATCTGGTTCGAGGCCGCTTCATGGTGTTTCACGCAACCACAGCTGGCCGAGGCAGGCGAGCAGTTCTTGGATAAGGGCATCGCCGCCAACCCTGAATCAGTCCTGCTAGCCATGTTAAAGGTCGATCGCGTCGAAGCCAGTCTTGCGACGGGTAACACCGATGAGGTACTCATCGCCAACGGCGACAAGCTCGACAAGCCTTTCGAAGCCATCCACAAGGCCCTCTACGATCTCGCCACCAAGACAAAGCAGAACAAAGCCGCTTCAATGCAAAAAATCCAACAACACTTTGCTTCGCTGCCTTCAGAAGACCAAGAAATGCAGGACCAAGAAGACGATGAGGATGAGGAGATGCCGAAGCCAAAAACGCGACAAGAGCAGATGCAGGCCCAGATCGACGCTGCTAAGAGCTCGTTCGATGCTCAGCTGGATACGCTTAAGCGCACCATATCCTATGTATGGGTGGCGAAGATGCGTGCTTTCCGTCGCGTACAGGGGCAAGGCAAGCCTCTCAAGAAGGCGGCCGAATCAGGAGGCGTGAAGGAAGTGAGAGGACTGAGAGGAATCTTTACGGAAGCGCGACCCCGTGGCATGCTTTCAAGTGATGTCTACATCGCGTCAGCGCTACTGGACTGGCATGGTTACCAGGACAAGACTGCCATCAAGATATTTGAGCGAGGCTTGAAGCTCTTTCCGGAGGATCACATCTTCATTCTGGAGTACATCAAGCACCTCATCAACGTGCAGGATATCACTAACGCGCGCGTCGTGTTCGAGACCGCCATTACCAAGCTCAACAATGCTGCAAAGTATTCGCTCGACCAGCGTCGAGACAAGTGTCGACCTCTATTCGTCTTCATGCACGATCACGAGAGCAAGTATGGCGATTACGCACAAATTCGTAAGCTTGAGACACGAATGGCAGAGCTGTATCCAGAAGAGCCGGAGATAAGTCGTTTCAGCCATCGCTTTGAGCTCCCTGAGTTTGACGCCATTGGTGTTCAGCTTCTGCTCAGTCCGTCACAAGCACGACCCAAGGCCAACAACACACAAGTTCTGGCACCGCAACAGGACCCACTTGCTAGTATTGAAACAAGACCTCAAGCTGGCGAGATCCTGCTCGGACCAAATGGCCCATACGTTGCCAGTCCAAAGCGACCACTCGAGGATTTCGATGTTGACACGCCACAACGCAAGTTCATGCGCGGCGAATCGCCTTTGAAGGGTGTGCGTGGTTCAAAAGGCAGCGCAACGGTGCCGCTAGGCAACGTCACCTCCGGAGGCGGCTTCGCCACGAAGACTTTCGTGCCTGCCGGCGCACCGCCAGTCATGGCAGGGCCACCGCCGCTTCCACCACAGGTCGAAGCTATGCTACGCGTACTACCACCACCGTCAGCATACAATGCCACGCGATTCGACCCCGTGAAGCTCGTGCAGTACATCCCGAGAGTCGCCCTGGAGAAAGCCAAAGTATAGCTTGCAGTAGGGCCTTCAGTGCGTGGTCAGTAGTGTTACGCAATGTAGAGCATCTCTGGAGCAGAAAATGCGCTGAAGTCGGCGCATACATTGGGCTGTGCTCGTTGCCATGAGAGCTCTTTCTGAGCACCGCGATTTCTCAAGCGGCGTCCCTGGAAACATGAGAATTTATGATATTGGGAGCAGGAAATGCGCTGGAGTTGACGTATCGATGAGGCTGCGGCTATCGCAGAGAGCTCTTTAGGAGTAAGGCGATGGCTTAAATGGCCTCCCTGCGAACATGGTGCTTTTTGTTAGCGAGCGAAAAATGTGAGAAATGAAACGACTAAAAAGGAAAGCGGAAATGGCGACTGGGACAGAGTCGCTGACTCTACGAAAGAGAGTCGATGGCATGACTGTACTATAGATGGTTGTCGCGATAGCATAGCGTAGCGATGCAATGCCGAGCGACCGCGCTTGAATGATACTGAATCGTCGACGTTCTGGCTTCCATGCCCGTTGCCTGATGCCGTTCTCGTGTAGTTGTGACATACCTGCTTTTCCGTTCGATGGCTGCGTCACGAAATTCGTTCAGATGCTACCTATACACCAGATATCACGAATGTTTTCACTGCTGAATGACGCTCGCTCGCTGGACGTTCCTCAGGCACGAACTTCGCCAGTTTGCAATGCGACCGAGGTGGGGTCTACACATAGTTCGAGGCATATGGTCGAATGGGTGTCAGTCAAAAAGTACATAGTAGTAGCGTGGTGGTATCAAGAGCAGCACAGCATATACGCCCATTGTTTTTTGCGAGTCTTTGTTCCGCCGACATGAAAATTCATGATCGCAGCACGATAGCGATCGCCATCCCTAACGTTCAAGACGGTATTAGCTCTCGTGCTCCATCTCTGATAACATCACACGTTCTAGTCTGCAAATTGTAGCGTCAACGAAATCCAAAGAGCGCTGAATCATCCTTGATTGTGTGCCTGGTATGAGGCTCTCGGATCGACGCACGATGACTGACTTGAACACCACAGACGCCCAAATCCACGGGCGAGACTTGAGAGGACTTCGGTCCAGATCTCGTTGCGTTCTCTGAGTGTTGGAAATCTGTGAAAGGAGAATGTGTCAATGGGACATACTGTAGACAGCTTAGCACGTGTCTTGCAAACCAAAATCCTTCCCAAACTGCGTGGATCAGAAACAATGTCCTAATGGTCGGCATATGACTATGGTAGTCACCAGGCGAAAGGGTCTAGAAGCCAAGCCACTTCGAGATAGGAGTGTATCCTTTGCTGTTGGCATTTGTAAGGCACGCGTGGGGGTTAGGTATTCCATGTGGTTACCGCCGATCCAGATCTAATTGGCCGTCTCGTCACGGTATGTTTTGTGGCTGCCACTGGCAGGCACGAGTTGCGCCAACGAGAACCAAGACGGTCGAGCTGTTTCAATACAACAACGATCGAGCGCACTGAGATTCGACCACAACTTGCATGTTCGAAAAAGCCAAAAATCGTTTGGACCAGGAAGGAATTGAACCTCCATCTCCTGAGATGAATGGTACTGACGACTTACTTGTTGCGCCACCTTTCGCACGGTAAGTGAGTGATACCGGCTAAGGCCCCTCAGGAATTCTACCATTGGACTACCGGCCCTACGACAAGATGAGGCTTCGTGTAATATATAGCTATGCAGCATCTATGCGGACGCAGGAGCTGTGAAGCTAGATACGTGTATTTGTATCTCAGCTTCAAGAGTGGTTCGCGGGCTCTGCTAGCCGAAAGTCTGTCCCGCTGCCGACACAGCTGGGCCAGATAACGAAACGACATGCAATGTGCAATGGCACATTACGTGACATTGTCGACGAGATCCGACAACATTCGCGGTTCGATATCCGGGGAGGCCAATCTTATCCGGCAAAGCCGCCTCGAGCCATCTTCCTTGCACGGCCTTCACGACGGTTGTGATTCGCTCTGCTGCCTTTGTTCGCTTCCTTTCGTCTTTGCGCTTGTGCCGTGCTCGCATCATTTGAGGGACCTGCAACATTACCGCCTCTTCCACGTCCTCTGCCACCACGACCTCTACCACGACCCTGGAAGCCGCCTCGACCTCCAGGTGCATCGGAATCTTCGGTTTCTGTGTTCTCAGCGCTACCACGAAATGCTGTGCTTGCCAATTCTGTTTGTCTGCCATCGAACGACATGGCTTGTGATTCCAGGCGCTTTGCACGTTTGGGATCACGCTGCAACATGATTGCCCAGCCCTCGATTGCTTCGTCCGTCATACCAGTCTGTGCTTTCAGGGCTTGGCGTGCTTGACCACTTCTGATGTCGAATGTTCTACCGAAGAGCTCCGGTGTCTCCTTGTATGTCGTGAAGAGCGCCATGTCGTTCCCTTCATTGGTCACCTTGGATGCTGGTCCAGGCTCTCCGTCAGGATGAGAAGTATCGACAGTACCGCCGACGTCTTCAACATCATAGGTGTCATCACGCTCGTCGTCATCGGAGTCGAAAGCAGCAAGCGCCGATAATATCGCAGCTTTGTTAGGTTCATCTTCTTCGACTGTGCTCCGGCGCTGCTTGCCGATACGCAGGCGCTTCGTGTCAAACTCAAGCCGATCAAGCTCGTCACCATCGAACACGTTGCGTCGTTCGGGGATGAAGGGCTCAGGAGCTGGTGGTGTAGATCGTGGTGCAAGGTGATTAACGAGACTCTGTGAGTCCGTCTCGAAGATTGCTGCTTGCTCGGTACGGTCCAACCCAGATAGGTGGGCAGGTAAAGACTCATCCAGAAGATGTGCTGTGACCTGCTCGACGTCGTTTTTGTACTCGTCCAGCAGCTTCAGCACAAATCCGGAGCCGAGGTCTGGAAACAGATCTTGTACCTGTGTAACTAAGCTCATCTGATGCATATGTGACTCTGCATCTGCCAACTTCTGCTTCCCTTTACCCTTGCCCCAACGGACATGCTTTCTAGGCCGTGCTACACTTGGCGTTCTGTAAGTCTCGAGAGCGTCGAGCAGCTTCACCAGCCTCTCCGGCGGCTTCTCTCCAAACGGCTGCCGCAATCGAGCAAGCAAAGTCGTGTTGGTAATCACGTCGGACAGCAGCGATGGAGAAGACTTGTCTGCGGCAGTTCTCAAAGTGTACAGATGGTCTGACAGAGCAGAAATATTTGGCGATTCTGCACGAGCCAATGATAAGAGACAGAGATGCGTGACTGTAGACAATGCTTTCTTCTCTCCATCAGTTGCGCTGCGGCGGTAACTCGAAATCAATGCGTCCAAGAAATCAGATCCGGTCATAAAGAAACCGCCTATGTCGACAGAAGCATGAATGACAGGTGCCAGTTGGTTTAGAAGCTTCGCAGCAGCACTCTTGTCTTTGCTCTCGAGAGAGGTGGTCAAGAAAGTCTTATGTGCTTGTAATATTGGAATCAGTGTTCCGGACTTCGCTTGCCATACAGTGTTCATGAGTCGGGATAACGCAGAACTTCTCATGTGAGCTCGGCAAAAGCTCGACAAGAAGTCCCAGTCGATAAGCGAACTGCTCGTCGAGAGGAGTCCACGTGACGTTAGCTTGAAGGCAAGCCTTCGGAGTTGAATAGCCTTTGGAGTGCTGAGCGAGACATCGTGTTGAGCGAGATGAGTAAGTTCGTGGTAGAAGGAGTTCAGGAAGGGCAAAAGAAAGCTCTTTTGGCTAGTGGTCGCATCGAAGTCTTGAGCAGATAGACTCAATGTCATCTCTGACAAACTGAGCCATGCATCCAAGCACGCCTCCCATTCTTCTGGCCCCAAGCTGAGGCGGACTTGGAGTGGTGGTATCGGAGCCAGGGGTGGTAGAGACATTCTTGCGGCTCCGAGAGTCTCAGATCAGAACATTTGCTCCGTTGCCTCAAGGAATATCAAAACATGACAGTTTTGACAAGCCCACTTTGTTTGTGGTGCAGAACGTCACCGCACCTGCCGTATTGGTGTTGCAAGGCAGCAAGGCATCAAAGCGGATCTATCCGAGAAAATCTTGGCTCCCGCCCCACGATATACATCTCCAATTCGGCAAGCGCGAGCAGGACGACTTTTCTTCTTCATCGATCTCACTTTACCGTGTCGAGCAGCTAGCAGACCGAGGTGCGTCTCTACCATATTGCGACTCGTGACTAACACTGACACACTCACAGTCGGATCGAATCACTTCGCCAACAGCATCACTCCTCAAACTTCGCCAATCCATCAAAATCGCAAGCATGTCTTTCCAAGACCCAAAGAAGACCTCGCAGCTCGACGCCCCAAAGATCCACAAGATCCGCATCACCCTCACCTCCCGCAAGGTCCAATCCCTCGAGAAGGTCTGCACCGAGCTCATCGAGCGTGCCAAGAGCAAGGAGCTGCGTGTCAAGGGCCCAGTCCGTCTTCCAACCAAGAACCTCAAGATCTCCACCCGTAAGACTCCTTGCGGTGAGGGTTCCAAGACCTGGGATATGTACGAAATGAGGTAAGATGACATACAATCTTGAAGGAAATGTTCCTTTGCGGGATTATGTTGGGCTGACAGGAGGGCAACAGAATCCACAAGCGTCTGATCGACCTGAATGCTCCTACTGAGGTCGTTAAGCAGATCATCATCAACATCGAGGCTGGTGTTGAGGTCGAGGTCACTATTGCTGCTTAAGAAAGTGCAGATAACGGTTGCGCGACCTGGCAGATGCTGGGACTCAAGCCTGCTACTCATAGTTGGCACGCAGATAGCGAGCTACGAATCGAGATACTCGCGTGCTGCCTTTGTCCACATCCTCTCATACACGTCTGACGTCTGACACGAAATGCCTGAAACGGAAACCTTCACTCCTACATGCACCGGGAAGTTGAGCGTATGATCTACAAGATGCTTAGGTGACATTGTGAAATCGGCGGGCATCCGTATTCCGTGGCTCAGTCAATGCGATGCGCATCGTACGGCTGTGCTGCACGGAATCAAAAGAATTTATCCAATCTCATACGAAGTCGACGCTGACTCCTCCATCGCCTGTCACTTCGTTGCCACTGCTCGTGCTTCTGCTGCGCATTTTACACTGTGGCCAGTCATATGCCATGTAGTATCTCCGCAATGTGTCTGCAGCTTTTTCAAGACTGACAGATGACCGTGATGCGTGTGTGGTGAAAATGGGCGTGCTTCATGCACACAACTGCCGGTAATAGCAGTCTAGCAAATACGCTGGCATGAAATGTTGCTAATGATCGCTCAACACAATAATATTACCACGTGTCAGGCTAGGTATCATCTTTCACTTGACTTTGAAATTGAGACATGGTCATAATACTCTGTGTCAATACTCGCGTCATCTTTCTATCAGGGATATCATTCTGCTTCATAACGCATACAGCGTATCGGAAACCAGTTTAGTGCTCGCATGTACATCAACAAAACTTCAAAGACCTGGCTTTGCCTTCGTTACCGGCCTGATCCAGCAAACCGATACATTGACCGCAATCATGATGACACCAATGATCCAGATCGACTTCGCATAATCCTTGCCCTCATATCTGAAGATGATCGCAAAGATGATACCTCCCAGATTGCCGCACGCACCAGTAAAGCCAGAAACGACACCATTGGCATACGGATGTACATGCGGCACCAGGGAGAAAACGTGTCCATTGCCACCTTCCAGGAAGAACGCGAATCCCACACCGACCAAGCAGACCATAGTGGCAAGGTCAGTAGGGTTCCTGAGTCCAATAGCCAGCAAGAAAGCCCCAGCAATGATGCCATAGCCATGTATCAGAACCTTCTTGACCCAAAGATTGTGTCCACTTGCGGCGTACGCATAGTCGCTCACCACACCCCCCAGGGGTCGGAAGAGCGCGTTCATCAAGCCGAACATGGCGGCCCAATTACTCGACTGCTGCAGAGAGAGGTTCTGAGACTTGAATTGTACGCCGTAATATGTGCCCAAGATGGAGTTTATGGCCAGTTCAGCGCCGAACCCACAAAAGTAGCAGGCTCCGACCACGATGGTTTGTGGAGATATGACGATCCGAGCCATGGATGCGAACGACGGTTTCCGGACAATTTCGAGTTGTGTTCCGGAGATGACATCCTGAGTGCCAGCTTGAGCTTCGGTGTCCTTTTCGGTGGATGAGCGTCCCTTCTTCTCGTCATCCACGAAAATACCATTTTGTGGTGTGGAGGTGCCGGAGGAGTGCATATGGTGGCTATCGACGTCGACGATCTCACCGTTAGGGTGAGTGGTGCTCATTTGACGAGCGTTCTCTGCAGCTGCTGTCTCGCGTTCGGACCACTTGCCTGTAGGTGTGTCTTGGCAGAGGAGGAGGAGTGCCAGAGCGACACTTGTGATGAGAATGCCGGGTACGACGAAGGCGACTCGCCATGCGGTGTGTGGAGTCAGGCCGTCCTTGACTAGACTGTTGAAAACTGCCGGCATGACGAAGTAGGTGATGCCTCCTCCGGCATTACCAAGACCTGCTGTAAGCGAGTTGGCAGTGCCAACGATGTTCTTGTCGTAGAAGCCAGTGGTCCATACTTGGCATGGCACGAAGCTTCCTCCGAGGATGCCAATGAAGAAGCGCAGAGCGTACAGCTGGGAGACGTTGTATGCTGTGCCTGACAAGAAGGTCGGAATGGCGCCTATCAAGAGACATCCAGCGAAGGTCTTGCGTGGGCCAAATCGATCGCAAGAAGGGCCTGCGACAAGACGAACGAGAAGCGTAGCTACAAGTGCGATGATGTTGGAGTTGCTGACTTGGATCGGAGTAAGGCCGATATCCTTGGCGATGACATCGTGGAGGAGCGGTGGAAATGCGTACCTGGAGTGCAGTCAGCACTTGCATCGTGTGGGTCTTGCTCGCATGGCCGGTGGAGGCGCTATGCGGATCCGACAGGCATCAGAGTGAACATCGATGTGACTACTCACCACGACCAGAAAGCCAACAAGAAGCCAAACCAGGAGAAGAAGAAAACTCGTCCATATTTATTGATCGGATTAAGTGCAGGTATTGTTCGAGCCTTGCCATTGATCGGGTTGATCTCAGGCTGCTTCCACAGCGTCGAGATAGAGAACCCCATTTTGTGGTGGTAGTCTCACGCTTCGTGCTGATGATCTCGGACGGCACTGTCAAACACTACCGCCGGCTGTGTGTTAAGGTGAGACAGAATGCTAGTGAGTTGGTGATGCTGAAATGGTAGCGTTGAGACCATCATCAAAGTACGAAGCATGCTTCTATATGCCATAGCCTCGATTTGACGTAGTCCTGCATGTTATGCTTCTCCGGGACACAAGATACGATCAGACGCCTTGCCTTACGCCTCAATCAGAAACAATTCCGCGGATCTTCAGTGACGAGGATCTATCGGAAAGGTAGCGCATCGTGGAGAGCGCGCAAGTACGCATGGCCTCGCGTGGCTGGCCAATGCTTGTATCATGATAAGGGCCGCCCTGGACCCCAGATTGAGTCTAATTCGAGCCTATGCTGCGAAATGCCATGGTCCAGATCCCAGAGTACAAGTTGCAGCCTGTCTGCTCGAATTTGAGGCGTTCGCAGACCACTTCTAGAACACATATTTCCACGTGGATCAGCAATCGCTGGCCCCTGTGTGCTATCTTCGGTACGACAGAAGTGCATAGCCGCCATCAGACATATGGTCGACAGATATGGAGGACGCTCTCCCGATTCTCCCCTCATAGTTGAGGTAAGCGGCCCGGGGGTCCACGATGAGAGTGCGTCGCTCAATAATGGTCCCAGCACGGCAAAGTTGCTGACAAGGTAATGACGAATCAGAGCAGCGTCAAGCTTTGGAATAGAGATTTTTTTGTACTAGAAGGACGACATCATTGGAAGAGCATCGTCGGGGAGCATCGCTGTGCGGAAGGTCGTGGGACGTCTGCCGCGCATGAGACTCGAGAGACCAAGCCAAGGGACGTGCAGGCTTATCTGCTGGCAAAGATAACATTTCCCGAAGGGGAAAGCCTGCGGGATTAGCTGTGCTCCTACTGCGATAAGCACCCCAGCACTTATGGTGAGACGTACTAACAGTATCGTTCTTCATGTGGTCGTTGAGTGCTTGTGAAAGTCTGCTTCTCCGGACTTGCTTCTGTTGATTGTCAATCTCTTGTCGCTGGTGACAGCAGGCGCCTCTGAGCTTTCGATCGATCGGCTATAATGACCCTTCGTTTCCGGTCGCTCCTGTGACCTGTCCTTGTCATCAGCCTCCACGCCCAATCCCGGATCTTATGGTCGACGAGTGCACAAGCCCACCTCGTCTGGTCACGACCTTGTCGTGTGTGCTGTTGCGCGAGAAGACTTCGACAACAAAGTCGTTGGACATGAAGTGCCGGTAGTCCCTTGCCTTCTACCGCCGGCAGCCGCAAGACTGGACCAATGAGAAGCAATGGAACATAATAAGGTGTCCTATGCCTGCAATAATGGTCAGGACGTCCTGTCGGGAGAGCAAGGCCTTGTGCCGTCATCGTGACTATTTGTTGGCGAAGAAGAGCGAGGATGAGGCCGGATACAATTGCATACACAGATTACCTACGCTCCGCATATTGTTGGCCTCACTCTCCGCACGAGATGACGAAAGCGGGCGTAAAGACAATGAGCGGCTATCTCACGCCGTGTGATCACTTGGCAGTGTAGTTGGAAGAGCATTGTCGCACGGCTACATTCGAAATCGCAATGCCAGGGCTGAGCTGATCTGCGAATAAGATTATTGTGTCACAGCGCAGCGTGGGCATCGCAGTATGTCGAGCGGTTTGATTTGCGAGTTGACTCCGGCTCCCGGCCGACGTGTATGAGGTAGGCAACGTTGGCGGCGTGTTGGCGACACGTATTCAGGTTGCCAGAGTCATTCCATACAATGACTCAGACCCTCGCCAGGGTGGAAGAAACCTTGAAGTTTGAATTGAAAGACACCCTTCCAGTAGTAACCCTACGACCCACGTGTCTTAAGAACGATGTTTCTCCGAGGCACTGTCAACTGTACGTACAGAATAAACCTTGGGCATCATCTCCCTCTATCACTCACGTTAGCTTGCGCCCTTTGCCAAGTAATTCGATACACTCATGGCCATTGGCAACGAGCAATCTCGTGCATTGAACTGATACCGTACAGAACCTTCAGCCCGGCGTTCAGCCGGCCGCGCTTCGCTACAAGCACATTTTGACATAAAGAAGGGCATCGAGGCTGAGAATAGGTCAAGGGTCGACCGCAAGCGAGCGTGAAAGGGATGCTATTTTTGTAGTCAGGGCGGAGGCGCGACATGTCTGCTCTTCTAGGTTCCGCTCTGAAACAAGTTCACGCGCATCGCGTAATAAGGTACATGTAATAAGACCTGCCCAACACCGGCGATGGCCTTATCGAACACCGGTTAAAAACTCGCATTTCCGTACGCAGTGCCCGACGATCGAAGAGGCCGGAATGCGCACATACTGAATGGCAGCAAAGACATTGAGACGAGCCACGTAGCGTGCGACACACCGCATAGTTTCCTGCCATCGCTAAATCATCCACCCTTCACTGGCAGTCCATTAGGCGTCAAGCATCAACCATCGAGTATACAGCACTGAACAATGGAGACGAGTTCTGGAGCCTCACGAACCCAACGTCACTGATGACGATGGCTTGTTCGATGGCACAATAGGCCAGCGCTGGCCCTCTGAGACACTTCACAACCAACATCCTTACATGTGTCTGCTGTCGACAAGACCAAGGTGGATGGCTGCAGTCATGGTGAGTCACTGAAAATTTGGCTCATATTGGACGCGGCTCCATCCCTTTCCAGATCAAAATGGTCATATTGTGGCAGGCAGAAGAACATAAGAAGCGGAACGAGCAAGTCTGACCGGGGCGCGTTCTATTGCAAGTCTTCTAGTATCGGGTGGCATCCTAAGCGATCTATCCCGTCTTCTGACAGCCATACTTGGCTTTCAGCCCGAACCTCAGGGAAACTTTGCCCGCTGGATATCCTGACTCTGTCACCGTGTAATCCCACTGTTTCTTGTCCCCATGAACACATGCGCAGACGGCTTGTACTCCAACCACCTTGCCATTCGCATTGAATTGGGTATTTATGTTTGGTAAACCCGATCCGCCGTTGTTCTTGCATTCGAGCGAAATGTAATCTATGATCTTATCTTCGTTGCATTTGACTGGGTCAGCCGGAGAATCGCACGTTACGGTCCAAAGGCCGGGCTTATTTCCTGTCCTTTTGGCTTCGGCGAGGCCGAGCAGGGCCAGGAGAGATATGGTAGTGAGTTCTAGGTGTTTTCAGTCTAAATCGACCCTCGAGAGATTTGCAGGAATACTAACTCATGACAATGGCTGCTGGACTGGATGTATACAATGCAAGTTCGAATTGCGCTCGTCTGGATCTCGCCACAGCAATTCAAACGTACCTTTATGCGGAGAGTCTATATCGCAAAAGTACGCTTCGACCTACTGCAATCGGTGGCGTGCAAATTTGACTGAGTGTCTCGGTCCAAAGTGAAACTTGATGTCTCGGTGCGAGAGCGGCAAGTGATATTATACAGATACTGGGAAACACTCGTCGCCTCGCATAATTCCAATGCACGATGCCGGTCTCAGAATTGTCCTGGCAAACGCGGTCCAGTGCAAGTCTCTGCTTCCGAGTGTATCGCGGCGAATGCGCTCTGCCCGCCCCAAGCCGAATGACTTCACCCATTACGAGCCCAAGACCGCTTGCTGACCAGATCCCAGGAGCTGTTCCAGAATATACCTCATCGAACGACTTGGCTCGAGCTATTCCGTGAGCGCTCTCCATTTCGTCCATCAAACGCGAAGCAGCATAAATGCAAGCAGCAACACGAGCAAGCCGTTCCGTACCGACTTGGTAGTCCTCCATAAGCTTGTCCGTGGGACCGATGCGGCGAGAGTTGCTCTCGGCGGTAGATTGCATTAATGCGCAATATTCTGAGCAGGTCTCGCCTGGTGTCGGAATGACGTCGACCCTATCCTGCTGCGTCTCGATCGTGCGGACATTCCGGAAGACCACGGGAGCCGTCAATATCAGAACGTAGAGGAATAGGAAGTTGGATGTGATGAGCTCCGTCGTCGGTTGACGCCCAAAGAGCACACTGCCTCGCATTATGATGGCGACAACGCTGATACAGATCTTGCGCTCTCGGATGACTTCAGTATTCTGACAGAGTTGGCATTTCTCTACGTCGACGTGTTGCTTCGGAAGCGATCGTCGATATTCATGTCTGGAGCTCATTTGAGCGAAGCATTCGGCATCACAATTTGAGTACCAGTCGTAACGGCGTATGACTCTGATCTCTTGGTCGACGCGCCGTGGGTCCGGGCAGTCTTTGGCCTTGCAGTAGTATTCCAAGACGGTGAGTTGGCACATGATCTGTACGGTCGTGCGATCGGAAGGCTTGGAATTCTGCCTGGATCTGTCTTGCGTGGACAGCAGAATCGTATGTGGTTGCACATTGGCTGTTTTGAAGAACAGCGAATCGTTGCTCGATGAATGCCATTGTGGTCATGGCCGAATTATACCACACTGAACACACTTGCAATGTTCACGACAACAAGCTTGCTTGCCACAACCTCTGCGTCGCAATATGCAAGACTACCAGAAACGATACAACAGTGAAGAAAGTCGTCCACCATGCAAAATTCGTTACCTGCGTAATTCAAAGCCTTCGACAGTCGAATGGAGTTCAGCTCACAAAACCACAATGTGCTGGACCACCAAGCTATTATACAAATGCCGCGCTGACGAATGTCGTGACCGTAACACGACCTTCAAACAAGCGACATCTCTCGACCCATGCCCATACTACGACAAGATAGGTCGACACATGCCATGGGGCTGTTCTCAATGCCCCACTGTGCCTCACCATACAATCAACAGAAGACTCGGCGACATCGAGAGCGAAGCCAAACTTCGCAAGCGCCGTTCCAAGCTAGCAGAAGGGCACCTACGAAGCCCAATGCGACTGCCAGGCCTCTCGGTGCAGCAAGCGAATCCACACAAGACGAAATTGGAGCACTCCCTGACTGAGGAGGTGCCTGTTGTATTACGCACAGAGCTGTGTCCTCACTGCCAGCTCGACAACGATGACGAAGCCAAAAATCCGACCAAAGGGAATCACATATTACCTCTACACCAGCGAGCTCGAGCGTATGCAGAAAAGCTCCGACTCGAAGAGCACACAATACACACGACAGAATCTGTTGCCCACGCCATGGCCGATCTCCAAAAAACCACCGGCCTCCCACCCCCGCTTTCGCCGCAGCAAGCGTATACACAGCGCTGGCAGCGCGACAAGACTCTCCACAACCAGCAAGAGACCATGACATGGCCGGCAAGAGCGTCATTTCACCGACGACATGGAAGCTCAGCCACGCTCTCAAGGTCAGCCAAACAAACCTGATGCATTGCTGCAGTACAATCTTCGAGCACAGGCGTCGTTTGCTGTATTTTGACAGAACGATCAATACTGCCAGCCTCGACACGCTACCGGAGTCATGCTGTGGCCGATCACAGAATCAGCCTTGTCCCAGTGAGAAGGCCTGGTGTCTTGGAACACAACGTAGCGTTTGTACAGGTATGCAAGGAAAGGGAGCTGAGGAACCTGGATTGTTCGCCAAATTCGCTATTCAGTATCACCAAGGGGGATTGCCTGCCTATGCGCAGCCGAGAAAGCGCGATGAGAAACAGCTGCAGGAGGATCTGGCGTACTTAAAGGTCAACGAGAAAGATTGGCTTGCTAAGAATGTATTGCATGCTCCCGGAGCCTGTGATCTCGGGTGCTGAAGTGATAGCTACGGACGACAATAAACGTCCGCCTCTGTGCAACCGAAGCCACGCGCCGCATACTGCGCCGGCCATCTCAAACCCCTTTCCAAAACCACACCCTCATCCATCGTCTACCACCCATCCAAATGCCGCAACCTCAAATGCATCCCATTCTTCGGCTTCGTCGTCACCACCCCATGCGGTACGACAACCTCATGCGGATCCGCCATCTCCATCGAAAAACTCCCCACAAAAGCCGCCACCAGCGCCCTCAACTCCGCCTGCGCAAAACCCTGCCCGATACAACTCCTCGGCCCATGCAAGAAAGTTAGAATCGCATAATTGCTCGGAGCGCCACCATTCTTATTGGGCCTCCGCTCGCCAGTCTTCTCATCGGTCTCGATCCATCGCTCAGGCACGAATTTCTCCGCGTCGTCGCCCCAGAGTTTCGGGTTGCGGTTCGTGGCCCAGGGAGATAGAATGAGTTGCGTGCCTTTGGGGATGAATTGGCCGGCGAGTTGGGAGTCTTTTACAGCGTCGCGGACTGTGACGGGGACGGTGGGATACATTCGGATGGTTTCTTGGCAGACGCCGTTGAGAAGTGGTAATGTCTCGAGGATCGTTGCGATGTCGTGGTTGTCGGTTGAGGAAGTTGGTGAGGGCAGATTCTCGCGGACTTCTTTGCGGAGCGATTCTTGGATTTCGGGGTGCTTGGCGAGGAGGAATGTTACCCATGTGAAAGCGGACGATGTAGTCTCGTGACCGGCGGCCAGGAAAGTCAACATCTGGTCGACGAGTTGGTGGTCGGAGAAGTTGTTGGACTGGATCAAGAGGGAAAGGATATCTTTTTGACTCTTCGACTCGGTCTTCATCATCTCTTTTTTGTCCTTGACCAGCTGCAGACTGATATCGGTGATGTTCTTCTGGATGATCTTGCTGCGCTCGTTGATCTTCCAGGGCAACTTCGCGACCAGAGCAGGGCCGAGCAGAATGTTTAATAAGAAGTATAACTGCTTCTCCCTCGTAGGCTCCAGCAACTCTTCGTAATTCACAATCAGAGGATCGTCTCCATTCTTCAGCGCCTGGAAATCCCGACCCATGGCAGCCATTCCAATGATGTCCATGGTGACCTGGTTTGCCCAGTGATTGATCTCCACGACAGATTCGTTGCTGTTGCCACCACCTTTGCCCGGATTTGCCGCGATCTGCTGTGTCACGCCCTCGGTGAGCTGGCACGCTTTAGACCAGAAGATGGGATAGAGCTCTTTGATAGCACGGAAGGTAAAGACCGGCATAATGTTTTTCCGTTGAAACTTGTGTACATCGCCCTCGACGATGATCAAGCCATCTCCAAGAATGTAGCGCAGAAAGTTCCTGAGAGGGGCAGGTTTCTCAAAGTCGTATGTCCTGTGAACGAGAATTTCACCGATGGTTTTGGGATCGGTGATGAGGAGGCGGTCCTGGTTGAAGAAGCCTCGAAAATAGATGAGGCCATCGTTGGGAACCTCCTTGATCCATTTCAAAAAGGACACTCCTGCAGGCCTTTCGAAGGTGGCCAGTCCATTGCCGAGCAGGAATTTGCCTCCCTGTCAATTGTCAGTGGTGTGGATAAACAGGTGTAATGTGCTAGACTCACGCCAGGACCGGGCAAACCCTTGAGAGGACTAAGCAGGAAGGGATATAGGAACCATCGATGGATCAGGAATGCGACAAGCTGCAGGATCGACAGTCTCACGAAGACACGTGAGAGTGGAGGATGTGGAAGGTAGTCATGAGGTACAATCGAGGTAATCACGAAAGATTCAAGAGCCGTCGCCAGCAGGAAGAATACTGGTTTGGGTACGCCGGCTGCCATGTCGCTCAACAAACAAATGTGCTGTTGGTCCTCCTCATCAGTGTCGCAGCAGACGCGCGTGTCTTCAAGACATTCGAGCAGTATCTTGTTGCCTGGGGCTTGCTGTCGGTCGTACCTTCTCCCAAAAGTCACACTCGTCACTGCCCACGATATGCCGAGGGCACCTGCAGCAGTAAGTGTATACCCCACGTCTGCATCTGGGCAAGAGCACAAACCTTATTCTCGATATGCCTCGGTGCTCAGGAACGTCATTCTCATTCTACCTGAAAGATCACTGCTGTCTTGCTCTTTGTTGCAGTATATCTGGTCTTGTCGTTCTCGCTTTCGGTGACCTGCTTGGGATGGTCACGAATTTCCCTGACCACGCGCACAAACGTGGCTGATCTGTCAGGCTGCATATCAAACCAAACATGACCAAGCTCCAACTTCACATGTCACACTATGATTGCAGGGCAGCATAAATAAATTTCGGCCCGGGTGGAAGGGTACAGATAGAATACAGAGCAGATGAAAAAGTTCGAGTGCTTGGCGCGTCTCGTTGGATAGTGGCATTTCAGGCAACCATAAAAACGATTCAGGTCAGAATTTCTAACGTTCCTCACGCTACGTGACGCTGCATTCAAATAATGATCGTGTTTTGCCCTTCTTATGCCGACCATCATGGACGTGGCTGCGATCTGAAAAGTTGCTTTGTTCGTTTCACCCGTCGTGAGGCATATGTGGGTCCGGATGAGCCGCGCGCTAGCCGACGGCTGCAGATGCACGAAACAACCACAAGCTGGAAGATATTCCGGGGTCTGCTTTTGACACGCTCTGATATCGGCGAGACAACGTCCATCGTACGCGAACTCCAGTCAAAGGGACAACGCTATGTGGCTGACACTTTACAGAAAGAAAGGCCGCAAGTCGGTTCCCGAATCTTCCTCCTCTACGCTGGAACAATTTCTCGAAAGGATTACTGGCATCTACTTCTAAGCCAAGCAAGCACCAACGCGTACGGCGCGAGGAGGCAGCAGGTACTCCTCGAAAAACCCAAGCGCGCTGCGAGGTGCATATCGTGCTTGCCGTTGTACTGTGCACGCTCTACGAGCCGCATGTCATCATGGATGCCACAAGAATATCGCTTGAGTATTTGATGCCAACATCAGGCAATCGCTATGATGTCACAGGGCAACACGCAGTACGGAAGAAGCCTCGACCACGGGCGCGCATTCCACGACCAATGGTGGTCAATGAGAAGTCATTGTATACGCGGCGCATCTGGGCGGATTCTCGCAACTTATCGTCATTCGAGTCTTGTGATATGTTCATCGTATCCGTCCATACATGTAGGAAAGTGATGCCCAATTCTTGCGTCACCACAATTGCGTCTTGAACAGTCCGAGCTACGATGCTGTACTTCGTGCCTGTCACTTGCTGTGATAAGTCGAGGACTGCTGTGAGACCGAGGATAGCCACAGCATTCGCCCGCATGTTGGTAGTTTTCGAGTATTGCGTGTATGAGCCGTCGAGCTAATACTTGCGTCAAGGTAGCGCCTTCGTTGGAATGATGCTCTCGATTCCGAGAACGACTGCGATGACAGGAATGAAGAAGGGTGCACGAACAACACGACCTCTTCGTGTCTTGTCCACGGGCAAGACCTACCATCTCAATACCGGGATCCCTGCCGATTCTGATACAATTCTACGTCATTGCGATGTGTATCATCGGTTATATGCGTCCCGGCGATTGCCATATCCGTGGATGCATGCCCTGATGAGCTAGAATTTCAGCTTGCGAGGGAAGACTAAATTGGCTTTTACAAAGCTTTCTTCGCGAGTTTCCGTTTCGGAGAATAAGTAACCTCCCGCTATCCTGTGTAGGTTGTAAGTCTGTAAATTTGGTTTTGTCGCTACAGGGGACTTGAGAGGATCGCATGTACCTCAACGGGATATTCTGCACTGGCCCAGAACGTACGAGGGCAAATGACACTGATTCTCCTTACTTGATCCTTAGATGTCTATGCACAGCTGCCGCAGGCACGACTCATCATGTCCCTGCCTCCCTTGCTGGCCAGCGTCGATGTGATGCTTCTTCTGCTCGCGAATGCGCCTGCAATCTGAGACAAGATGCATTCCTGGAGCGCGATCCTGTCAAGCCATGTCTGGTGCAACACAACCATGTGAAAATGCTTCAGCGCGTGCCTCGTCGTGATAGCAATTGCGGTGTCATAGCGGATATGTCCTGTATACCGCGCCTCAAAACATCCTCTCCCTCAAAAACTTCTCAATCCGCGGCTTGTGGTGTCCCTTGATCATGATATGCCCCGTGACACTATTTATCACAGCGTCTTTCTCCAACAACCCCAATTCCTGCCTCAAAGCGTCCCTCAGCTTCGACCTATCACCATCAACCTTCTTCACTCTCGTCAGCTTCAAATTCCCACCCCTCTTTCGCAGCGTATATATGGGTAGTTCGCCGTTCGCTGACCGCGTCACAAAGAACGGCAAATTTGGTGCGCAGAGTTCTGGTGCCAGAGGTGCAACAGGTTCCGGGATGAGTTTGGGCACTACCGGCTGGTGATGTGAAAGCTGTCGTGTAGGGTAATGTCGTTGTTTCTGTGGGTACGATGTTCTTCTTGATGCTTTGGACTCTTTTGGTCGCGGTCTCGACTTCATGGAAGGTGGTGGGTAGGACACTGGCGCACTACGAGAAGCGACGAGATTACGATCTGAAAGTCGTCAGTTGTGTGTTTGACAGCGCTTGTGGATACAGTACCTTCTTGTGGTGGTCTGTACTTGGCTGTTGGTGCTTCTCTGCATGTTGTACTGGTGGAGAGTTGAAGGAAGTGCCGTATGGTCTGTGGGCGTGGAAGCGCCAATGGCCTGAGGAAAGGCATTATAGGTGCTGATGCTGCCATTGAGTTTTACTATAGCCGATGTGCATGTTGCTCTCGTCGCTGCCTCCTGGAGACGAAGACCGGAGGTCTCGCAATTGGCCGGGGCTTGGCATTCCATCGAAGCCGTCCGGGGGCCAAACTAGTTGTAACAAGCCTCAATGTCTACAACAACACTTGTATCGTGCTTGCTAGCGTCGAAAGATCACAGCATATTGAAGTAGTTTCAACATTGGCAATCGCCTGCCTTGAGTGGAAGTCGAGGGCCAAACGGCAGAACCGCCATTTTGAGCAGCGCACTATCACAAAGATGCTCGTCTACATCGCTCGAAATATGATAAAAATGTTGACACGCACATTAGCACTGATCTCGATGACTCTACGAAACGCTTCATAGACGTACAAATGCTGAATGGACTTGCTGAAGCTCGAAGCGAGTAGTATCGGTGCTCTGCTTTGTCTTGCAGCTGCGGCAAGGACGGTAGCGTCGACGTCCAATTGACTGAGACGAATTCAACCATAGGCCGTGCGGCGCCCATAGGAGCTGGATCCCATAATGCGAGTGACAGAACCTGCTACAGTCCTCCTGACAGCTCCGCCACCGCGCTGTATCTGTCCACTGATGAATCCGTCCCGTACTGGATCACCCAGGAGAGCCCATCTCGATGCGTTTAAGCAAGTCTTCGTCATGGCTCAAATTCTCGTGAAGGATGAACGAACGTCGACATCCATTGATTGAGAACGTCCAGAACTGGAAGACATCGAGCTGGCACGGAAGGAGTCGAGTGGGTAAGTCTTTCGAAGATCGACTTCATCTTCGCAGGTCTCAGCCCCGCGAACCCAACGAGAAAGCAAGGCTAGAGATCGCTACTGGCTGCACTTGAAATCTCGGCTCAGCCGTGCAGCCAACGTCGGGTTGCACATCTGCGAAGCCAGAGGATAAACGCCTAAGACGACCACATATTCTGCCATGCATACGTCCAAGGCGCAAGACCTGGGCTTGTCATGGCAAAGAGACTAGCTTTGATGTCGAGATTGGTGGCGGCATATTACTGGTTCAACCAGGAAGTATACCTCTCAAAATACTCTATTTGCCCTCGGATCTCGTTCAGAATGGATACATCGTGACCAAAGATTACAGTCGCAGTTGAATGGGTCAAAGGAAGTATTGCCAGCACTATCATATTCGCATGTTTTTGCGGCGGCTGTAGTGGTACCCAGGTGTGTATGTTCTTCTCACGACAGCTGGAGACAAGCGGAATGCCATATGTATATGCAGTATTGCGGAGTATGGCTATCCGGTGTCTGACGAGTGAAAGCTTGAGCCGATATAGGTCACGATACCTTGATCGAGTGGACATACAGATGTGAACACGTAGCTGTCCGGGCAGCATGTCTGCTAATTCATACAGTGCAGTGGGTGAAATCTGCTGCCGAGTGATGTTTGTATCGAATTGTTAGATGCTTGGAAGCGCAAGGCGGGGTCTGCCGCCAGAAACGCCGATCCTTGGCGTGGAACTTCGCAAATTATTATTACCTTTGACAGCGACGCCGCGACGAGAACATCATCACCGCGATCATGGCAGACGCTCACCCCCCAGCCGCCAGCGCCATGCTGAATGGTAACACTACGAATGGCGATATCTCTAGCGACGTCGCGAAAGAATACTCACTCCTGCCCAAACTCGTGCCACACCTCGACCGACATCTCGTATTCCCACTTCTCAACTTCGTCGAGGAGAACACGCCCGAAGATGAGGATATTACCGATATCACTCAACTCAAATACGCACTTCTACAAGGCACCAACATGTCCGACTTCGTGGGCGATCTTTACGCGCAGCTGAACAACCTGGACGAACGACCGGCCGAATACACGAAGAAGCGCGAGGAAGTGTTGGAGAGGAGGCGGATCTTCGAAGAAGAGACGGAGAAGATTCAGAGCCTGCTCGGAGACGCAGATGTCATCAACAATCTCCGCAGTGACAAGATGAGCAACATGAACTATCTCAAGGAGAACCACGGCGTGACTCAGCAGATGGTAGACCAGCTCTACGACTTTGGCCAGTTTCAATACTCCTGCGGAGATTATGCCAGCGCGTCAGAGCTACTGTACCAGTTCCGTGTTCTTTCCACGGACAACGACAAGGTCAATGCGGCGACATGGGGCAAGCTCGCATGCGATATTCTCAACACTAACTGGGAAGTTGCCATGGAGGAGGTCATGAAGCTGAAGGAGAGCATCGATACCCGCCTGTTCAATAACCCACTCGCGCAACTCCAGCATCGCACATGGCTAATCCACTGGTCACTCTTCCCATTCTTCAACCACGAGCCAGCACGTGAACAGCTCACTGAGCTTTTCTTCTCACCCACATACATCAACACAATCCAGACCTCATGCCCATGGATCCTTCGATATCTCGCAGCAGCAGTCATCACGAACCGCAACCGACCTGGCAGCAAGAACAACTTCATCTACGGCAATTACCAGAAACAACTCAAGGACCTAGTGCGTATCGTAAGGCAAGAGCAGTACGAGTATAATGACCCAGTCACGAGCTTTATCAAGGCTCTATATGTTGACTTCGACTTCGAGGAGGCGCAGAGACGTCTTCATGAGGCTGAACAGATACAGCGCGCAGACTTCTTCCTCCTCGCGTCGTCAGAAGCATTCCTCGATGCGGCACGTCATCTTATCTCAGAGTCGTACTGCAAGATCCACCAGCGCATCGACATCAAAGACCTCTCGACACGGCTAGGCCTGTCGCATGATGAGGGTGAGAAGTGGATCGTGAACCTCATTCGCGATACCAGAGTAGACGCCAAGATTGATTACAAAGCTGGCACTGTCATCATGAACCACCCACCAGTATCGGTCTATCAACAAGTCATAGAGCGTACAAAGGGTGGCTTCTTCCGGACACAGGTTCTGTCTGCAGCGGTGGCGAAGTAGGAAGACGTCGTTGTTCGAGTGGGCAAAGCCGGTGGCGAGAGCAGGTATGAAGCCGACAAGGATCGGCCAGATCGCGCATCCCACTATCACAAGAAGACTGGGTCGCGCGATCAGAAATCGGTCGGCCGCTTCATGGTGTTTAGCCCAGGGAAGAGGTAGCATGCCTTGTCAGTGGCGTGCTGCGGCCTGGGTGGTATGCATAACATGGCGTTCTAGGCGTCACGATCTGGCAGCGAAATGATACGCAAGAGGTAGCACATGCGAGATCCATAGATCACGATGTTATGATTGAGGCTCAGGTCGCACAGTTGAGAGTGCCATGCGCCTTGGCGTGTATGAAAGTCTACGCCATTTGAGATACTGTCGTATAGCCATGTCAAATGTGCTCTGGTATGACAAAAATGCTCAATAAAGGAAATCGTGGGTGGTTGTGGGCTCTGGACCATTGTGCTGGTACCTTGACCCGTCCCGACGTGACCTCACGAATTCTGGTTCTGGTCGCACATAAGAGGAAATCGCAGCACCGCCCTGCGTGCATTGACTAGAGTGTTTGAATACCGCAACGCTTGACACAACCTGCAAATTATATTACCTCGACCCAGTTTATGACTAGCAATACAGCACTCGTCGCGTAGCCCTGCGCGCTTGCGGCTTGTCGAATTTCCCACGCCTCTTCACGTCATCGATGAGCCTGCAATTGCTGACAGATGCCCACTCCCTAGCACACACATCTCACCTACTCAATCATGGTAATGGATACTCCTCAGCGTCCTCCCACGACCGCCCAACCCGACGTTCTGACTGGACCTTGAGCGCTAGACGCTAGTCGAGGATGCTGGACAACCCCTCACCAGCCCCGCAGCCCTCTATAGGCAAGAGGGGGCGAACCGGGTACGTTGACTAGCGTAGGAGAGTCTACAGCCTCGTTATATGTTGTGACCTCATTCTTTGATTGCTGATATGATCGAAGGTCTTTGAGCAGAGTTTGGGAGGGTTGCGGACTGGCTACGGGCTCTAAGTGGCGAAAGTTCCCTAGATTCGATCATCGATAGCCATCGGCCAATATGCCTCTTTTGGCTATCGTCCATGTTCACTCCTCATATTATCAGGGCGTCACTCACATGGCAGACGCTCGTGAATTGACGAGATTATCGGCCGGACACAGGGAGTTGATCCGTCTCGGCGGATGCAGAGGTGAAAGTGCTCACGAGGAACGAGGTACTCCTCTCTCACCTCAACAGAACTGCCTGCGGATTATTGGTAGCGGTGGTGTCGACGCATTGTTCTCGCGAGAGTTGAGCACTCCGTCCACATGGATCGCTACCGCGCCAACGTACAGTCGCCGCCCAATGTGAAGATTGGCCCGGCAATATGAATTCATATGAGCGATCCACTTACGCCAAGTCTCAGTTGAAGGTAATCCTGCACGACACCAGCAAAGATGTGTGGAGACAAGAGTGTGCGTAAGCACATAGCCAGGAGAATGAATCGATAGGCGCTAGAGAATGTACACATCTCATCAGCCGATCCATCGAGTCGATTGCTGCATCGTAGATGCCAGGTAGGCGATTAGATTGCGTTGGGCGCCGAGATCGCATGGCTGCAATTGATTGCTGCCAGACCACGAGCCGCCCTGTCGGACCTTTGGGCTACGACATTGACTCCCACATGTGCGACGCTAGTAGATGCCAGATTGACACAGCCGTGCTGCCATGACTTTTCAACACAGTATCAATAGGCGAAGCTGAAGGATTGATGAACAATCTTGTGTCCCAAAATGGAGGTTATTGCGGGCGATTTATAGATATGATGCGACTACGGACTCGCTCACTCAACTTGGAATTCTCTTCTCTGTCCTGCGCATCTGGATCTCACGTCTAGCGTTGCTCGTGTCTGCATTTCTTGATTTGTGATCTCGTTCACTGGCTGTGACCAAGTCGTGATGCGAGATTGACAGAAGGCGAGAAAATGGATGCGATCGCCATAGTTGTCATTTTGGTCGGGGAATGAAATTGTTGCTAAGGCGATGTTGAGATATTCCGGCATTCGTTCTGATAGCCAGATCGTGCCTAAGCACTATCATGTGGATTATATTCCCTAGACATACTATGTGCTTGAAGTGCATTCATGCTGCAGGATCAAACGCTGATCGTCCCTGGTGCCCAGATCTTGTAAGCTTCAAGCAGAACTGCGCCCTGTTGTTCTTTCACGTTTGCGCAATGTGTGTTGTCTGGCTCGAGATCAGTCAAGAGAACCATGACAGTGAAGAGGTTGACGTGCTGCGCTTGTTCACGCCAATGTTGCAGCCTGGGCGTTATGGTGCGCATTATGACTACTGGCTCGCCATAGGGATGACAATTTTTTGAGACTTCACTCTTCTCCGTCTCGCTCAGGTATGTATGCGTTTCCTCGCTGTGCTCCATTCCAAACGTTCGACCGCAGTAGAGTACATTAAATCCGTAGCACGCACATACACATGGCCGTGCCGCTGTAATAGAAGACGTCATGTACATAAATGCCTTCTGCAATGGCTTCCATTGGAGCTCTTTAACACCGGATCCAGGCGTCGTAGCTCAGACGTATTGACCAGCAGGTTCCGAAGCCATGACATTAGTTCGTGTCTGCATGACTAAGCTACGCGCCGAGAGCACGATCAAGGCACGGTCTCCAGCCTGCACACATTCAACGACCAAGCGACACATCGTGCTGCAGCAACTGCACCAATGCCTTCAATAGCACAGCCCTCACACAGCCTGCAGTAACACGACCAGGTGCTGGACAGATGAATCCTTATCAGTATCCTTCGGTGTCCCACCTGCATGTGCGTCCACACCCTCAATAGAGCCTAGAGTATGCAGCGGACAGCTGCTCGGCATCGCATTCCAGTGGCATCGCATGACTCTTGAGATAGCACTTGCTCGAAAGGGCTTGGCGAAGTTGCCATTAGCTTGCCTGCCGACTACGATGACAGTCTACTCGGCGTCGCAAACGGCTCCATCAAAGCAGAGACTACTAAATTGTCTTCGGCCCAGAGCTGGCTCCGGCATGGCAGAAGTCCGCGGTTGCCCAGAAGCATGATATGGTGGCGCGCAGCATGGACAAGGTCGAGATGGCGTCAAGCTTTCGTGCAAGGGTTCAAGCACCGATGGTACTCTTCATGCCCTGATCAGGCAAGCGGCAGCAGAAAAGAAAGACGGATTCAGATAAGGCAGCAATGTCGTGCCTGATAGGCAGTCTTCGCAGCTCCGCCACAACCTCTCCAGGTCTCCGTAACGATGATGAGGCATGCCCAGGTCTTGGAAACTGAGGCGGCGGGAGGCTTGCATACGCGCCCTGCCGGAGAAGGCGATTTCGGGTGATCTCCAGGGAAGAAAGCTTACCACGTCAATGCCGACAACACAAGGTGGGTGAAAGATGCGCAATGTGGTGGCTGAGAGTGGTGAGACAAAGAAGCTCGCCTATCTTGCTCGATGGTATGATACAAAGCATTCCACTGAACTTGTCACAAGATGTAATTGTGGTGTGTGTGGGTCAGAACGATGAGGGCGAGTCAAACTGAATGGCAACGTTGAACAGGAAATGCCCAGCACGTGCCCAGGAGCCAAGTCCGCACTTCTTGGCATGAAGGCTGCTTTTGGTAAGAGACGTACCTCATTCACAGAGCTGTCCCGTATGATGTGATGCATTCATCACCTTTGCTTTGCCTTCCACACCGCTCTTCGTTTCATCTCCGCCGGAACTGTGGAATTCACGCCGACGACGTCCGCTTACGGGTCATAATGATGGCTGGACTCTCGGACGATGCCCATTTCCTGCGCCTGCAGCCCTTGACTTACCGCCAAGCTGTTACGAGGACCGTAGGAGCAAGGAGCAAGCTGCCATCTGTACCACGACGCCTCCTTATAGCAGCTTGGAGTTTGCATAAGGAGCAGTTTTTGTGGCTTGCCTTGGCGCATCATATATTCGTTGCGCAATGCGCCAAGACGCCGTTGTTCTGGCTCTTGGCCATGGGCGATCAGCATCTTCAACGTGTCGACTGGACCTGTGCGAGTGGTCCGACATCACACAGCGCGGTTTGCTGCGCACCAAGTTTCACTTCACTTGCTTGGCATCTTGTTCCAGTGCCCAGATGCATGCTAGCAAGATTCTGATCGCGAAGACCACTTACGCAACCTGGACTCGGATCCATTCGTCTGCTGTACAGCCTAGCATCCGCTTTAGTGTAACTGCCCATGTTCGAGGCTTTGACGTTAAACTTCGACTCTAGTGGATAATTTCGCTGGGCGCAGCCGTGACGAAGGACGGTCTAGCATGACCTTGATGTTTGCACCACCCCGATATCTTGGTATTGGGTCTCTATAGAAAGGGACGTCCCCTCCTGCCCACTGTAGAAAGTTTGCCCCCACATCCGTCTTCACCTACCCTTTTCTTACTTGACGCCATCTGCCTCACGATAGTGTTACCTTCACAATGACGGATAAGACCACGCATTTATCCAGGAGTAACTCAGCCTTCTTCGACGACTCGAAATCAATCTCAGAGAAATCCTTCTCTCCCTCCCCCGAAAACCTCGGCGTCGATGAGCTACAACAGGTCCACAGAAGAACCAGCAACGTATCGTTCTCACATTTCCCGTCCACGTCCGAGAATAGCAGTGCAAGGAAGTTCGACCAGATTGAGACACCAAACGGACCGATTCCACGAGAGACCGCATTGTCATCGCTCTCGGTACAACAGTCCGATCATTACGCAAACGCGCCGACCTGGCCCAAAGGATGGCGGCCATGGGCATGTCTTTTGGCTGGCTTTCTGCTCATGTTCAACTCATGGGGCATTGTGAACACATACGGCACATATGCAAACTATTACAAGGACGAACTTCTTCCGGGACGAGACTTGATGCTGTTCAATTTGGTTGGCTCTACCCAGTCCTTCTTCGTACTGGCACTCTCAGCTATCGTCGGACGCTTCCTTGATGCCGGCTACCATAAGCACTTGATCGCCACGGGTCTTGTTCTCGTGTCGTTAGGATCCTTCACGTTGAGTGTCAGCAGTGGTGATGGTGGCTATAACGATGGCAATTATGGCGCGATTTGGGCTACCCAAGGCTTCGTCACTGGTCTTGGCATGGCCTGTTTCTTCGTGACATCGTCGCAAGGTAAGCAACACTTCGCAGCTAGACCATAGCGCTCTGTACTGACATCCTATAGTGGTTGCAACCTGGTTCATCAAGAAGAAAGGTCTTGCCATTGGCCTCGTCGCGTCTGGAGCAAGCATTTCTGGTCTTGTTTATCCGTACATGTCAAGGACGCTCTTTGGAGCAATTGGCTTCAACAATGCGACACGCGCGGTAGCAGGCGTCATCTGCGGCACCTGTATCATCGCCTGGTTCCTGGCGATTCCAAATCCGGAGCACAAGATCCGCAAACCTGACGTATGGACGATCGATGTGTTTTGGGACAAGCACGCTTTCAAGGAGAACAAATCATATCTTTGGTTCGTGGCTTCAATCTCCTTCCTCTTCTTCGGTTTCTACGCCGTATTCTTCAACCTCGAGGAGTGGGCACAGGATCAGGGACTTGGCCCGGAGACGGACGAGTCCAACATCGGTGCTAATGCAGAACTACTCAATAATCCTGGTCGTGGCAAGCTGCAGACTTTCTGGCTACTGGCTATCATGAATGCTACCTCGACTATTGGACGAGTCGGATCTGCATACCTGTGTGACCTGTTCGGTGCATTGAACGTGCACTTCGTTGTGACCTTGACCGCATCGCTACTCGTACTCATTCTCTGGTCTTTGGCTACAACTTTTGACGCTGCTCTTGCGTTCGTGATCGTCTTTGGAGCATTCTCTGGTGCTGTCATTGGCCTTCCTCCTGCCTCGGTCGCCAACATTCTCGGGCCAAAGCATCAATCGAAGCTCGGGCAGTGGACAGGCATGATGTACTCTTGCGCAGCAATTTCAGCATTGACTGGTCCAGTAATTGCTGGGCACTTGATCACCGAGTACTCCACCTATCTCACGGTACAACTTTGGTCAGGCTTTTGTATTTTCCTGAGCGCACTTTGCATGGGCTGTTCGATATGGTGCAGGGAGAGAACAAGGAAGGCAGAAGCGAAAGCGGAAAACGAGGAGGCGAAAACTCCTGTATGATTTCACGATGGCAGAGTGTGAGTGATATGAGGCAAGAATTACGCTAGTCGAGGACGACTGGCTTTCTTCTTTGGGAGCGTTACGGCCCATCCTGCAAAGGTTTCGGAGTGAACTCGCTCGGCGTTGGGTACAATTTGGGCTAAACAGTATGCACGACACGACATCTCATGCACTTAATATAGACATAGAAGAATGAGCAATAAAACGTGATGCCATATACTGCTACGGAAACTTGCTTTCTTTCTTCATTCATCTGGAACTTGGCCACGAGCCCAGCACAGCTCCACCATGAACATCTTCAACCGTGCTCGTTGATGAAATGCACACTCAAATGGCTAGACAGATCAGCGTCCGCCTACCTTTACCGATTGCTAGCAGCGAGACACAACCTGTCACGTGTTGCTGCCGCTGGTGTCTCGGATACATACTATACCACCCTGTTGAAGAACGCGGATATCCTGAGCTTCCTGTTACGAGTATACGGCCTCGGCCAGGACACTTCCGCTTGGTCAACTGCTCTCGGGTCCGCGCGTTTACGCAATACTTGGAGAACCGCATGCAGGACTAAGGCCGGCCATAGTCCAAAGCGTCTGCGAGGTACTCCTTGTCGATTGCCGTAGCAGGTAGTCGGCCCAGAGCCGCCAAGGCATCGATCATGCGGTGCAATCATACATGTATGCAAGAGCTCTGAGCATCTCGCAGCTCCAGTAATCCTAGATCCGGAGACCAATTTCGATGTCGTTGTCATCGCTTTTTCGAGCATGCGATGACGATCGAATAAGCTTGCCAAGCAGTAGGTGCCGCGCGGTGCCTGAGAATACCGAACAACTGTTGGTATCGCGATACGTGTGCGCCAAGGCGGCAGCGACGCAGTGCCATGGCGGCTTGGGTAATGGTGGCAGGAGTCCAATCTTGGCGGTGCTTCCGCCGACAAGGGAGCGGAGGGAAGAATGCATGCATGCGTGCAGTGGAATCACGGCAGCCTTGGCGTGGGGCTGCAGATGGCGGGAAGATAAGGAGGGGCGGAGTTGAGATCAATCTTCCGGTGCCATGGTCTCATCGAGAACTGTCCGCATCGAACACCAGGCGTACAATTGTTATTCTTCCACAACGCGTTCCGAGCTCGATGATGAGCATTATCACACCGCACCGATGTCGACTGTCTAATTGAGGAGCAAGCGCTTATATACAGGACAGCGAGCGGAAGTGCCTAGTGGTTGATAATGTTGATAACGCCGATAGCACGTCACAGTGTCACTCTCCCGGAGCGCAGCATCGACCAGCATGGCCAAGCGATATGAGGTCAATACACAGGTGTGGTAAAGTCATGGTGGATGATGAGGAGGGCAAATCAACACGTGGACTAGGAAACGTAGCAGAGAAAAGGGCAGTCATGTGCTCAGGCGATCTCCTGTCCATCATATACAATCATCCTTCGCAGCTACACATTCCTTCCATAATCATGCTGTGTGGACCACAAGACACCCCCTCACTCCACTGAGCGCTGGAGCACCACCGCTAAAGGTAGATGCTTTGATCGAAGGACCCGCCACCACACGCCACTCCAATATGTAACGCCTCAATCGCCTTTGCACAATACTTCCAGACTGGGAACCGCACGTGCCATTACATTGGCAACATAATCCGATCCACGTACTCAAACGATGCCCCGAAATGTCAATTTCACAAACGCCAAAGCAATGCAGCTCCAGAATCCGTTGATCCCACACCGCACGCTCGCATAACGCCAAAAGACTCCCATGCCTCCAACACCGAGCTCGCCTCACTGTACAGCTCCAAGAAAATCGACAATACGGTTCCTGCAAAAATCCCTATGACCCAAAAGCTCAAACCCACAAACGCCAGTGAAACGCAACATTTATTCCAAAGCGGTCCCTCTGTCATCCCAGTCCTCGCCCCCGCCACAATGTCCCTATCGGATCCTGTCTCAGTCATGATCTTCGTCTAGTCGTCAGTCATATCCTTCATATCGCATACACCATATTCCTCACTCCGCTAAGCTGTGCCCTTTGCGCTGCAGCTTGACTTCTCCATGCTCGTCTTATCTGGCTCTCGTTATGGTACCTATGCCATTACGCCGAGATCTTGGTGTGCTGTTCCATTATATCACATGGACTTGCACTTCGAAACCGCATTCCTCCCTCTACTAAGCTGTGCCCTTTGCGCTACAGCCCAACCCTTTTGGCTTGTATTGTCTGGCTCTCGTTATGGTGCCTATGCCATTGCGTCGAGAGCTTGTACTGCTGCGCATGCGCTGCGCCTGCCCAAATTTCCACTGCACTCTCTTCTCTCGTCTTGTCCTGTGGGATTCTCGTCATGGTGCCAATGCCATTAGGCCGAGTTCTTGATTCTTTCCACATTTGCCGCATCTTTCCACGCTCCAGCTGGAGCTCTCACTTCTCGTCTTTCTTGATTCCCGTTATGGTGCCTCTGTCATTATGCCGAGATCGCTTGCTGTCCCGCCTTCGCCGCTCCCTTTACGCACCAGCTCTAAGCCCCGACTCCTCAATATGCTCCTCAATCTCATTATGGTGCCCACGCCATTATACCGAGACGAGATGCTGCACCACGTTCGCCGCGCTGTTCGATCCATTGCGTCACACCTCACTCCTCCGGCTCCTTGTTCATCTCCTCCTCGAGCATCTCCACAGCGGATCCTTCGCCGTTCGCTTCGCTCAGTCCGTCGTACATACGAGCCAAAGCACCGAAGACAATGCTCCGACTCTTGCTCAGACCAGCTGGCGTGTATTTGATCTCGGCGTGGATCTTATGCTCGTGCGCAAAATTGAGCATATCCAGTACCGCATTCTCTGGCAGCGGTGTCCACTTGACAGTAGTGCGCAATCCATAGTCTCCGTTCCGCAGCTTCTCCATACAAATACGTCGGATGTCGTTGGGACTATGGTTGGCACGGACGTCCTTCTGATTCTGGGCTGCAAGCTGCTGGAGAGCATATGGAATGGACTGCGGCATTGAGCCTACAGCGCTACCTCTCCTGCTGAGCAAATGCTTGATGGCAGTCATTCTGGTGCCTATGGTGAACAGCAGCATCTTGGGATTGAAATTCCGGTTCGCAGCGGCTACTAGTAGCTCCATGAATTTGACATCGTCGGCTTCTTGGCAAAAGTTGACTAGTGAGCATAGGAAGTTGACATAGCTTAGGATGTCTTTTCCGCTCAGTGTGCCGATATGCTGTCGGAACTCGACCGTGTGACTGAGGCTCTTGGCAGGACGCTTGAAGCGGTCGCTCGCATACAAGTTGTCGAGGTTGAGCGTTGCGTTGTGCCCGGTCAGCTCGTATGGACCGTCAACCAGCTCGAAGTAATTGCCAAGCTCGACGTAAGTCTGTCTGTCTTCAATCCGGCCAAGAGAGCTGAAGAAGTTACATGGTTCCCAACTATGCTCGGACTTCTTGTGTGCAAAAGACAGCGAGTTGTACTCGCGGGGCTTCTTGCTGTAGTCTCGCTTGTATGATGCCGTCAGGTTCCTGCTCGCTGCATGGATGAAGTCGATGTGGCGCTCGTGTGCGGTCATGATCTGAGTTAACCGCTTGACCGTGTGCTCGGACAGCGGCACGCCTCGGCCGGCAGCGATATGGACATGGAAACCAGTGGTCCTGTTGGTGAGAAAATAACAGCCAAAATAGCTGTTCATCTCTTGCAGGCATTCCAGTATCTTGCGAGTCTGATGCTGGAACTCGTCGTTGCTTGGTGCGAAGACCGGTGATGTAATCTCTATCGCTTCCCAGATATGATCAGATGGTAAGCAGGATTCCTCGGCCTCAGTGAGTGCGACCGTATCGTCCGTGTACACTGCCCATCCTGACCAGGACTGACTTGTCCTAGGCTGTCCGGGAAGTTCTTCGTGGCCGAGTTGAATGCCACTGCCGTCGAGACAATACTTGACCGCTTGTTGTGCTGTAATGTGACCCTGATCGGTCTTTGCGGGTCCGCACTCTGTGAAGGCATGTCTCTGATAGACACAGACGAGCTCAAGCTCGATGCCGAACGTTAACGATGTTGTCATGATCTCTGATGTTGGTTTGTTTGATGCGTATCGTGGAATGTGCAGTAGTATTGTGGTCTTGAGTTATGTTGTATGGTCCAGTGTTAGTGTTAAAGTGCAAGGCTCAGCGCAAAAGTATCTTCAGCTTGTGCGTGTTTCAGTCGACTCCGAGCAATCAGCGCTTCCCAATTTCTTAGCTATGCATACCACAAGACCTGCAAGCTAGCCCTAGCCAATCAATCGCACCGTTGGTACTACCAGGTCTTAGTAGGAGATGCTGAGGAGTCACATGTTCGAAGCGCGATTCTGGCAATGGTGTCTTTCTGTACGAAATCGTGATACAGGTACAGCAACGTAGCGAGAGCAGTTGTCTGGTGTGCATTCATCGACGTTGTAGATACTGTTGGACGGACGCCCGGACACGTGCGTCAGCTTCGGTGCCCAGATAATCGAACGAGGACGATTAGTGAATGATGATGCGCACAGATGCTGCATCGCTCTGCGGGCCGGTGCTTTGGAGATAAGCTATCCAACCATTCACTTGTAGTCTTTCGAGGTCCTGCTGCGGTGAGTAGCGTATATATGGTCTGGAGAAGTATATGTCTGATAAAAGGAGAACATAAGCCTTTGTCCGATACATTCCCGTGTCCTCCAAGAGTAATCTGCCTACAGAGCATCAGTGTCTTTCGAGATCCGGCCTGAAAAGTTCGTAATCCGTCTCTGTACCTGTATACTGCTTGAAGCTCTCGCGTGAGCCTGAATAAGAGGAGCGCGCGATCTGGAATAACAAATGCGAAGATAGTGATCACGACGCGAAAACAGACACGCCATACTCAAAATTAATCGGAAATTAAACGCAACGCTCATTCGTGGCGTACATTTTTGCGTGCACTAGGCAAGTCCAACAGTCTCGACACCAAAGCGTTTGTGCAGTACAATCCACTGCGAGACCACAAAGGCCAGTCTTGCTGCTAAGGACTCTTTTTCTGCAAAGGCTCGATGAAGCAGGGTCTTGACCTTATCCCAACTGACGAACCCAAGCATGTTCACATTCTGCTCAGTAAGGAGGCCACTGAGAAGCTGGTGCAGAGGTCCGCCAACATGGTATTGCAATGGCGCGGAGTAAGGATGCTTTACCCTCTGGTACAGTTCCGGAGTCACAAAAGGCTTCATGGCTTCTCTTAAGATCCACTTGGCTGTGAAATCCTCGCCGCCCTTCCAGCGCATCTTGAGACTTGGTGGGATCTGGTTGACATACTCTGATAGATGATGGTCCAGGAAAGGCGTACGGCCTTCGATCGAATGAGCCATCTCCGTACGGTCGCCAAGACAGCTAAGGAATTGGTTGACTAAATGGTTCTTAGCCCACACATATTGGGCAGTGTTCACAGGATGCCATTGATGTTGCGCTTTAGCCACAACTGATGGTAGCACGTCATCCGCGATCACGTCTTGAGGGTTCCGCGGCGCGAGCGAAGATACCCGGTCGTGGAAGACCTCTGGCACAAATGCAGCCATCGATCGAAGGATGTTGATGTTGTTGAGTTTCTTTCGAGCGTCCGGCGCCTCATCTGCACCAGCGCCGATCGACATGTAGTAGTCGTGTGCTTCGGCTTCCGACTTCTCGAACAGTCTGATGCGATCATCCTCAGGCATGGCCTCGTCCGTACTCAGGTCCGGCTCGCGCAGAAAGTCGGGCTTGAATACATTGTAGCCAGTGAAAACCTCGTCAGCACCTTCACCGGTAAGTACAACCTTGAAGCCATGCTCGCGTGGCACTTCCGATAATGCGAACTTGCCAATGAAGTTCAGGTCGGGATTGTGATGTTCGCAGTGCCAGGTAGCGTCCTCGAAGCGCGATGCAAACGCTTCTTCATCCATGACTTGCTTGTACATTTTGACTCCGAGGAAGTCAGCAGTCCGATTGGCGATTTCTGCTGCCGCGTTAGCACATGCATCGTCGAATTGGAGAAGGCACAATACCAGCTTCGTCAAACCCGCTGGTCTTGTCGAAGGATATCGTAAAACAGCTCACGCGATCGCCAGCAGGAACGCTGCCCATAGCTCGACCTTCCTTTGCTAAATGGGTAACAAGGCCAGCAATCACAGACGAGTCAATACCGCCGCTGAGGTACACGCCCACAGGTACATCCGCGCGTAGACGCACGCGTACAGCCTCCAGCATTCGTTCGCGGACACCTTTAACAATTTCTTCCACACTTCGCTTATCCCCGGCATTCTTATCAGGATAGTCCATGTCCCAATATTGGTGTTGCTCGATCTGGCCATCTGCGGTGCAAGTCAAATAATGGCCGGGGCGAACCTTCTTGACATTCTTGAAGACAGTCCTGTCGTCGAAATTCCAGCCAGCTTCTACGAGGCTGAGCACGTCCCATTCAGCCTGCCAACCAAGTGGCATGAATGCCTTCATCTCGGCAGCCACGAGGAGTCTGCCATTTGATCTCGTCCAGAACATGGGCTTGATGCCATAGCGATCTCGGGCAGCTATGAAGATGTCCTTCTTCTCGTCATAAAGACATATCGAGAACTCGCCACGAAGATGTTGCAAAAAGTCAATACCATAGGCTTGGTACAAGGCGAGTACAATCTCCGAGTCGCCTTCTCCGGCAAAGTGATAGTCAATGCTCTTAGTCATCTGCTCTTTCAAAGCCTCGAAGTCGTAGAGCTCGCCATTGACTATAGCGTGAACGTGGCCATCAGGGCTATGAAGTGGTTGGCAGCCGGTCGCAGATAGATCGTTGATGGCGAGGCGATTATGTCCCAGAACTAGCTGCTGTTAGTCATCGTATCCGCGAAAGACTCCGCTACGTTGCTCAGAGGACCAATTCGCTCATCTGGACTTATCCATACGCCGCTCGAATCTGGTCCACGGTGCTCAATCTTATTCAAGCTTTCTTGCATCTGCCGTTTCAAGACGTCTCTACTGTCCGCATTGCTGCCATTTCCATCTTGCTTCGGCTGTTTGCCTTCTGATAACACAACAATCGCTGAAATGCCACACATGATGTCCAAGGGAGATGCCAATATCTGCAGCACGACAAGTCGGCGGGGAGCACCTTTTCATATAGCATGCTGATGAAGCTAAAGAGTCACAGAAGCGGGTCCCATGTTTCGGCGGGATGACGAATGAGGCATTACTGAACCAACGCGAACTCTATGTACTTCTTATCGTGGGCGTCTGCTGTCTAGCGTTACACTTCCTATCATTAGCGATAATGTGTTCCAGTCATGACACATCACCACAATGTACTGGTATCGAAGCTCGAAGACGCGGCATTGAGTGGTAGATGTAATTCTGAAGAGGATAAGTCACCGGCAGACCATCACGTCAACAAACCGTATAGGTTTAGATCAGAATCTGGCCTGACTTCTCTCGATATGCGCAGTCAGCTAATTAACATGGGACCCTGACCAGTCCGCCTACACGGTGACTTGTCGCCATAACGAATTGGGCTCTTCATATGACAACGTTGGTTATCAATAGCACATCAAGTCGCCGTCATAGAGGCAAAAGAGGGCGTATCATAGGCAATAGAGACATGGGAAGAACGCACTTCTGGCACATGCGCCGATCGGTGAACAATGCGGCTTAAACACACTTGAGAACCAGACTTTCTTCGGACAAAGCATTTGCTGGGAACAATGGCAGCTTTCTATCAAGCCTTTTCAGCTACACCGAGCCATCACACCTCGACAGGTTATACCCGACTCGCGGTTAGCATTGCTGGTGCTCAAGTAACCATGATCGATGCTTTCCTGCCCACCTTGACAGCTTCGTAAATGACCGCTACAAGCTATGGCCGGATCTCAAAATGATGCAAGCAATGAGCTCGCCGGAACCTGGTCTGTATTGGTGTTGGTACATCCGTCTCGGGCAACGGTCAGACCAGCCTGAACGAGTGGGCCTGCTTGGCGCTGATAATTGCAGTGACCATGCTGTTACTGCCCTCGTCAGCCTCCAGAGCCCAGCGATAGCTGAGTGCTGATGGCCTGTGAGTCAGTATTTAGCATGGCGAGCAGCCTCTCCGTCAGGCCGTTCGCAGTATGTGGAGGGAATGGTTATACCTTGGTAAAGATGAGGGCCCGCCACCACCCGCCGCTCCGATATGCAACGCCTCATTTCGCGTCCATAATGTTTGCGGATGCCTTGGGAAAGAACTCGAGTACCGCAGAGACAGCTTCTACAGTATCGCGCCGGCCCCAGATGGCGTGCCACGACTGCCAGGGCACCACAAATTCGCAGCATAACTAGCTCCACCCGGAAGATCAGATAAGACAAAGCTGCAATTCGCTGTCGCGGGCGAACGATGCCACACTTTGCCTCCGATATCAACGGGGCTTCCCCTGGCTGCTGACAATGCAGTGTTGTTCCCCGAGACAAGGTATGGTGCACACCTGGGACTGAAGTGGGTGACGTTGACACAGGTGCAAGCTCATGCGTCTTGGACGACCACCTGGCGGTACGTCACCCACCGGCGATTTGTAGAGGTGCCAATGTGGCTCAGAGAACAATGCCATCTAGCACTCGAGTGCCGCCATCTACGACAGAAGTTCAGGATGGCTCCCGCGGCCTGATCCGACTGCTTTCAACTTTGGGAGCGAGGCTGGTGACACCCCCGGTTGGTGGCGATGCCGATTGTCGTCGTCATTGAGGTTCGCGATACTCAGGGTGGTCTGGTACGGAAGGCATCAGCTACACTTAACTCATATCGCATTGTCTCATAAAGTGCCGGCGTAGTTCTAGCAGCGGCGCGAAGCGTCCATAAGTCTCACCGGGCGCAATACTGACTTAGCCATGGCAACGTAACTTCTCTGCGTATAATTGACATGTTGCATCTTGGTCGGCATTTATGATGATGGCGATGATTATGATGGGTCGTGTCGTGTGTTGTGTGTCGTAGAGGAAGCTTGTGAAAAGTAAAGAATAGAAGGTTGTGAAGGAGAAAGAAAGAAATGCGCAGGCTGGGAGAAGACTTCGAATGGGGTGAGGTCATAAAGTCGCGTTAATCCTTGTTGTATTCACTTCGGCTGCTAGCGGTAACGCGACTAGTGACGCTCTTGGACTTCCCCTTTCGTGTGCTTCAATTCTTCCATGTTAAGCGAGGACACACTTGCAACCACACACTCAGCACATAACGCGATCTTTGGACAAGACTGCTCAGAACTGTCGCAGACATACCCGACGTTGTACTCGAATAACCATAGCAATAAACGCAGCATCGCCTCTGATCGCACACCCGTCAAGCTCAACTTTTGCGCGCTGCAACGACAGGCTCACGCGAGTTTAACGAGGACTCGCAACCGCATATCAACAACTCTACATCCGCTAATCATGGACGTTCCACCATCACTCGACATGACAAGCCTGAGCACTACTTCTTCATACCGAGGGCCATGATGCCCTACTACGGCCCCTCCACTGCAGACACCTCCATCCATCTTGCAGGAGGGCTGCCAGGTCATGGTTCCAATTTCTGGCCTCTCTGACCTCGGCTTGATAACTGACCCGAAGATCGACTTGGTCAAGCCCGCCGTACCTATGAAGACGAGCATCGATGCAGTCCTCAAGTTGAATTACTTCTGCCTGACCAAGGTCGAGAAGCCAAGCTCCACCAAGACCAACTTCGACCACGAGGGAATGTGCATCCAGGGCCGGGCCTATCGCGTCCTCATTGATGAATCTGTCGACACTCATGGCAACAAGCACGTTTGGGCCAAGATGTTCAACAGCAACGGCCGCCGCAACCTTCCACTGCCACAGCCGCAGCCGCACCCGTCGCTCGTCGAAGCACTTTGCGAGTAGATTTGGCACGCGCTTGCGAGGCGATGGTACGGCTTCGACGAACCTTTTGCAGTGCTACGCCAGCACGAAAATCTGCAATCTCACAAAACGGACCACATTCGCCTTGATAGTACACACAGTGCTGCGCGACAGTCTCACATGCACATTATCCGAATACGGCACGGATTCCCCGCAGCTCGAATTGGATGTCATGAGCATTGAACAGCGTGGAGTTTTGATCACACCACGGCAGATGGCAAGCCAGACGCATTGGGACTTTGAACATGGAGCTTAAATTTGTATAAGCACAAAGATACTTTACCTCGCTTTTTCAGTGTTTCTTTCCAAACATGATGTCTGTACCATCGAGAAGCCGTCGCTTCGGAAAGGTAGGAACACCATCTAGGTTCAGGAATGCTGTGCCAGGGGATTGATCTCTGCCGCCGTGCCCTGGACTAGACCTTTTGAGAAGCACGCCGCGCGTCTGTGCAAGGCACCCACAGTAATACGCTGGGCTGCTGACTATACCACAAAGTCGATCCCGTTTACCTTGGCACAAGACTAGACAGAATACTCTCGTGCCTCCGCCACCCTCTTCGCAAATTCAGCAACACTTTTGCCAACCTCCTCAGGAGCTTCAATGCAATGCCAATGTCCCACGCCCTTCAACACCTTCAAGTCCTTTATATCACTTCCCAGATTCGCATGAATATATTCACACCCTTCCATAGGCGCTGATTTATCCTCATCGCCTGCCAGAATCAGTACAGGAGTCTTGATATTCTCGAACCCCGGATCTTTCATATTCACAATAGCTTCGCAATGCGAAGCATACCCCGTTGGATCCTGATTAACAATCAACTCCCGAATCATCGCCCTCTGCAACGGTGTCGACCCCGATCCCGTCGCAGCCTTCGGGATCGTATCCGCAAGTGGCTCCATACCGTCTTTCCCGACAGTCTCGATCCTTTGCCGAAACACAGCAGGATTCACACTCGCTGGATTCACAGGCCCAATCGCCACAACTCCTAGCACCCGGTCCGGGTTCCTGGCTGCTACCGTCAGAGCCATGGGACCTCCCATGGAATGACCTGCGACGATTGCTTGCCGGACTCCGAGGTGATCCATCAGGCCTACTACGTCGTCGGCTAATTGTTCTAGCGTGAGAGTCTCGCCTTTGGATTCGGACTGTGCGGCGCCGTATGTGCTCAGTGCAATACATTGATGGCCGTCGAGTTCTGGCTGGCCGATCACCGGGAGATAGTAGTTCTGTGAGGAGCCCAAGCCGTGGATCATTACTATGGGAAGCTTGTTGTCGACGATTGTGGCGCCTTGCTGTTTTGTATCGAGGTAGTGGATTCGATGGTTGTTGATTGTGGCGAAAGGCATCTTGATGGCTTGGGTGGTTGTGAAATGCCGTATGATAGGTTTGATAGTTGTGCTAGTGAGGCTTCTGAAGATGTTCATGGCACTGAAAGGTGCAGGATACCCATTGGCATTGAAGTGGTCGGGCCGGTGCTGTCTTTGCTGACGTAATGTGATTTGAGCCGATGTGATTTGAGCCGAGCCGATGTTCCGAAATGCCTCGTCTTTTGCTATTACTGTGAGTCGTATTCTTCTAGCAGTAAACGAAGATGCATCATTGTTCCTCATCTCAAGCTCCAGCTCTGTTCTTCTGAGCCCGTCACGGCTCTATTGTGCATCCTGCTGTCTACGAAGTTCTTGAACGAAACTTGAGAGATGTCCGCACAGAAATGTGATATTTCCAACGAAAACCGGTCTTGCCTACAACGCCGTAAAGTGCTCCGATAGTGAGCTCGTTATGACCCGGACTGAATGAGTATAATTCTTGTGAACAAATTTAACGGCAAAATATGGAAGTCATCAGCGCGTCCAAGTTTTTGGAAAGTTGACACCGCTCTCACGGAAAGCATACTATATCAGTTAGTCAGCTATCCAATTCGTAAGTACCCAACAGGAGGAATAGAAGTTACCGTTCAGTCGACGTCCAGTGCAATAAGATTCGCTGTACATGTGCTCTCCAATCCATCGCCCGCCACCACATCCTCAGTCCTGCACAAGCCGTCGTGCCATCCAAGCAATATCCTCCTCGACTTCCAGACTTCCTTCCCTCAATGCGTTATCCACCCTGGCATCCCTCTGCGCTTCTCGAGCCATGAGCTCCAGTTCCAAAATCGCCTTCCTGACTTCCAAGATTTTCAGTTCCACCTTCTTTTTCCTCAGCTTTATCTCTTCCATCTTGGGTAGGGTGCACGTGCAGAACCAGGAGAATTCCATCACGCAAAAGAATGCGATGACGAACACGAGGAGGCAGCAGACGATGATGGTCGCAAGGGGCCCGGGGTCATTTGTCGCCATGAGGATGTTCGCAGTGCTTGCGACTGTGGAAAAGGGCCGTTGCTCTACATACCTGAACGGTGCAGTTGGCGGTGCAGGGTTGCGTTTTATTACGAAATCTCGGCGTGGAGTGAGTGGTCTTCTGGCAGTCTTGGAACTCATGTAGGAATGAACCGGGTAACAGGTTGCTTACTGCCTTGCTAAAGCGGCGTGGTTGTATGGCAGCTAGTCAGCCATCTCAAACAGGTGGGTATCTACACGTTCAATCATAAGCATCAACATTACCAGTCGTTCAGCATCATTGCCACGTTCTGGTTTTCCGTAGCAGACACGTCATCATGTATCCTCAGTCCCATCTCAATACCTCCGGCCTTGTGATACCAACCGCTTTACCACCATCGGTCCTGCTGTAATTGCCACTGTCAGACTTGGTCTTCGGCTTCTGAGCACCGCATAGACCACATCTGCCAGCATCACCGGCATTGATGTAACTGCTCTCTTTACATGTATCACGTGTGCAGCGCCAGCTATTTGGCACGAGCTGTGGGCGTAGCACGTTGGAGCATGCTATACATGTTGGGGAGCCCGGCTCATTCTCCAGCGAGCAGATTGGGCAAGCTTGACCAGATAAACGGACTAACTCATCCTGCGGCTTGCTTGTTGCTGGAGTTATACTCGGCTCTGGAGTACCCTTAGCATCTGCATAGTCGATCTTACGTAACGGATCTGCTTGCGAGGCCGGTAGGCTTTCGTCACTTGCACATTGTGCTTTCGCGACAGAGGTCTGTATCTCCTCTTCTACATGACATTCTGTCTCTGGATTGCCCGGAAAGCTCTGTTCAGCGCTTTTGCCTGGCTCCGACCCTGCCAGACTATCTTCTTCGCTTTCGGTCTCCGAGTCCTCGTGAACATATTCGCCTGTCGTTGGCTGCCTACCTCGACTCTTGTTGGCCACAAGCGGAGTCTTGGGACCGGCGCTGAGCATTCGTAGTTCGTCCATTTCCTTGCACGCGTCTTCTTCGTCGTCCTCGCCACCGCCGCACACCTTAACCAGATCATGACCGTGGCCATCACTAATGATCACAGGATTCTTTTGATTGCCGTGATCCCAGTCGTCCTCTGATTCGGTCTCTATATCGTCTTCATCTAATTCGGGTGTTCTCTCTGGAGCAGCTTTCTTCGACTGATCAAATCTCGCCAATGCCGCTGCAGCTCTGAGCTCCCTTCCTCGTTTGCTGTTGGCCACTCTTGGCTTGCCAGTCCCTCTCTTGCCGCCAACGCTTGTCTCCAAAGCACCACGCAACAGCTCATCGTCGCCTAAGGATTGTCCTTCCATGCTAACACCATGCTTTCCGAACTTTCTTGCAATTCTCTTCTGCTGTCTTTCCGCATAGCTCAGTTTTTCCTGCTCACCAACACCAGCCTGCCCTCTCTTCCTCTTCCTGCCACGTCGCCTGTATGATCCACCACAGAGATGCTCCGGTATCTGCTCGTTGCTCGGCGGCGCAGCAGTCATCCATGCCCCGGTATCTAGCCCTCTTCCGCGACCCCACATGCCCTCGCCCATATACTTCTCCTTCCACAGGTCTTCCATTTGCTTGGCATATTCGTTCCTCACGCCCCAGAAGAAGCGGCTGTGGTTCATCTGCTTGCAATGTGCCAGCTCGTGCATCATGACCATCTGTACAAACTTCATGCTAAGCCAATTGCCACGTTTGTCCTTGAGCACGAGCTGAATAACTTCGCCGGCATTGAAATTGCGGCCGAGGAATTCAGGGTTCGGTTCGTACTCTTCGAGGGCCATGACGGAGATGTGGTGCTTCTTCATGACAGGGTAGCATTGTGCGGCGATGCGGGAGAGGAACTCTTCGGATGTTTTCTTGTGCGGCGTATCAAGGGGTTTGATGAAGTTGATGAGAGGATTGGGTCGTTGGGTACGCTCGTTGAGACGCTCGAAGCCGAGAGGCATTTCGAAGGGATTGACATCTAACCGAAGCCTGCACTGGATGTCTCTCTTGTCGCAGTGAGAGTAGTGGTTGTCTACAAAGCACGATCCTGGTCAACGATTGTTGCAGGCATTTCCAGAACACGCGCCAGCAAACGCGAATTTGGAACCGATGACATCACATTCATGGCCGCAAACTTCACCTCCATCAGACAACAGCAGGGCTGTGAAACCGGTTTGCATGATGCGTAACGACTCGAGCACGTTCGCGGTAAGTACATGTATCTTCCTACTTCATCATACCCTTTCACATGTCAATTCCTCTCGTACAACATCCCTAATGCATAATGTCCGCCTTCAACACTCCGTGGTTCAACAGCCAAGAGAACAATTTCTTCAATGTACTCAATCGAGCCAGAAAGGCCAATGTCGTCCTGGCAGCAGAGACAGATGACTTTGACGAAGAAACGCAGCAGCAATGGAGAGACGAAGGGTTCTTCGTTAAGTACGTACCTTTACTGAAGGGCGGCTGGGATTTCATCCATCGACTACATTCTGCAGGTGACAGCTTTGGCGTGTCCGAGTACTATGCTATCGTAGGTAATGCGCCACAGTTCTTCTTGAAACTGTTGCAATAATACTAAGATACTCTCCAGCCTATGGCGATGCCGCCTCGCTAGCGCTAGAAGGCCATACAAAACCGAACCACCCCAAACTGTGTGCCGTGGTTGCATACTATCCATCAAGAATCCCATCAGTGCACACAAAATACCCAGCATCAATCCAAGTCCTGGTCCATCTCGCCGGAAAAGAGATTGGCGTACAAAAGCACCCAGAAGTGCTCGGCATCCAAGGCAAAGCCAAAACGGTCAAGAAGCGCATCGATCCCGGAGTCGGCTACGGCGAATGGCTTCACCTCGCCTTCAAGACTTACACATATTCCGGAGTGCAACCTGGCTTCGCCGAATCCGATCTCGAAGAGTATGATTCCGTCGCAGCTGGAGTCGCTTTCACCCGCTCCATCACCACAATCCGCAAAGGGTTCCGGCTCGAAAACGACATCGAAGCCATCCGAGATACGCAAGCCACATATCTCCACTCCGGCCAACAAGGCCGCGCCATGCGCCAGACTCGTCCCTACGCGCACGTAATACACACACCGACCTTGACCGGGGGCATTGGGACCGAAGACTTGACAGATTTCTACGAAAACTTCTTCACGCCCATTCCCAAAGCCACAAACGTCTCGCTCCGGCTGCTTTCACGGACAATCGGAACCGATCGCGTCTGCGACGAGATCTACGTGTCCCTAACCCACACCGTGGAAATTCCGTGGTTGCTGCCGGGGATCCCGCCGACGAATAAGAAGATTGAGATCATTATTGTCTCGATCTTTCACGTCCGCGGCGAGAAGATGGAGAGCGAACATATCTACTGGGATCACGCGAGTGTACTTATGCAGGCGGGGTTACTCGATCCGAAATTGGTGCCTGAGGCGATGAAGAAGAAGGGAGTGAAGCAATTACCGGTTGTGGGAGCTGAAGCTGCAAGGGCTATCAAGAGAGGCAGCTCGAGAGAGGTAAATGCATTGATTCCGGATTGGTGACTGTTTATGATTACGGGGTGGACCTTTCAGCATATTCGGTATCTGCATAAGCGGCTCTTGGGAGTCCTGGAGAAGCAGGAAGGACTCGAAGTTTCGAAATCTAAGCATGTTCATCGGCCGTGTATCAGCTGATTCGCTATCACCGCAGACAGGGGACCCCGGCGAGGAGAAGACTGCATGTGAACTACGGCATCTGTTGAAGACTGAGCTACCACAGCGCCGGTCGCTACACGTCCAGAGCTCGATCTCGAGACAAGATGCCATTGGGTACATGTTCAGTATCACTTGTGAAAGATATTGACGGACGCCATGCTTGTAAAGTGACCTCGGGCCCATATTTATGTGAGCTGTTGGCAGAATCATGCGCTGCAAAGGGTGCGTGCATACAATGTCCACCATCCATCACTATTTAGCTTCCGCTCTCCGTTGCTGGTACGTCTTCTTGCCGAGCTTGAGGAGATACTCATCGTCCTGCACTATATCATGACCGTTCTCTGAGTACGTATTCGTCGCTTTCGGTTCCTTGACCCGCAACACCGCTCCAGCTGATCTATCCTGTTCTCTAGCAACGCGAGATGCCTCAGATGCTGACTGTGATCTGCCTCCCTCTCAGAGACCCTCTTTTAATGATAACGCACAGTGTGCTCCTGACTCCGGAGACTGTTCTCCGTTGCAGTGAATTTGGCCTCGCGCTGCTCTAGTTCTTGGTCGGTAGCATCGTGTAAATCTTCAAGTCGCTTTTCAATTCGTTATTGGCAATAATGACCGAGGCTTCCCGCTATCTGGGTTCATTTTCGATGCTGGCCAGTCTAGACAGCTGTGCCACTAGTGCCACTTCAAAATCTTGTAATTTACGAAGCTCAGCACATTGGCGATCGTATTCGAGTCTCAGCTGAGTGATTGTGGAATTCAAGTCCGTCAATGAGTCAAGAATGATCATGGTGCCATTGCGGGACGATGAAATGAAGCAGGATGCAAGAAATGGAGGGCGTTTTACATAAAGTTAGAGTGAATGAGCTACGCATCTTGGTCAACATCGAGAGCGGTGCATGCGGCGCGGCCCTCATGTAACGGCTGGTTTACTTCGTATAACAAAGTGACCATTGAGCTGCTGTCAGAGGGACCAGGGCATGTCTTGACAAGGGAGGTGACGCTTACCGCTTCGATGATGTTCCGACCGACAGGATTCGCGTCCAGCTTGAACTCGTGTTTGCTGTGCACGCGAAACATCATGACAAGATGTGCCCAAGGCTGTTCTAGCACATTGCGTTGAGCATGCTGGCGGTTCTTCGATGCTTGGAATGACTCATCGAACCACATCGTCCAGCAGTCTTGCCGGTGCAAACAGCTTCGTGTGATACGTCAGTCACCAACCACACTGGCTCTCTAGCCTCTTCTTTACAAGTATATATAATCGCACGAAGCTTTTGGTCGATCTCTTCATATCGACACGGTTCTCGAAATCTTCGCTGAGATCATGTGCGTAGTTGCCCTTAAGGCGGTATCGTGCTCCGCCAGTCGTTCATTGCGCCGCCTTGTTGACGCATGTGTCTTCTCACAAGAGAACACCCGCATGGTCAGGCAATGGTGTTGCATATAGGCAGCCGGGTCGGGCGGGTCCTAGAGTTTCAGCTCAAATTATGCTCCGCCATCAAGAGTGAGTCGAGATTCAGCTCTGGTCTGAGAGAAACAAGAAGAGAAAAGGCACAATTTCGGCTTCCACAGCCCTTTGGAGCTCTTCGCAGCGCATTGTAATTTTTCATCTCCGCACACCGCTTGGTCTTGGAGGGTGGAGCCTTATCCTTGTGGTCCAGCGGAGAGGGTGGAGGTGGAGGAGCATGTAGCGAAAATCTCCAACCAAGCACGGGCCCTCAGCAGCCGAGGTCGGATTGCACCCACATGCAACCTCTTCGTGCTCTTCAACTCTGCTCGTCCTCCTCACACGCTCACCCTGTATGCTCTGGACAAACGGCGACAATCAATCCACATTTCCGCCTTTCGACCAAACAACATAACCTGCGTAAAACACGATGCCGTAGTCGTTGCTCGACCCTCAGTGTGACAAAGTATCGGACCGAAAGTTCTGTGCTACTAGCTTGACATCTGCAATTCAAGACAGGCTCCACAATGTCATTCTCGCCATTGGACTCTCCATACGCGGCCGATGTTGTTCCTGACTATGGCGTGCCGACGGACATACGAACAAGGCTCCAGATGCCAGATGCAGGTATGCCCGTACTTCGTTCAGCCTAGCGACACAACTTGGCAAGCATGTCTGTGCAGACTGTCGCGTGGACATGGAGAATAGGGGAGATTTCATTACTAGAGGCAAATTGTGCGATGTACGCCTGGAGTGCAGAGGAACCTGAACATCCGAGTCCCGGACGGTGTGGTACAAATTATCGCCACTGGGAGGCATGTCATAATTAAGTTAAGAGCGAGTGCTTCCTAAATTGCACTGCGCCGTAGTCGGTCTGCTCCCATCTCTATAATATATACACCACTCGCTCTAAGAAAATCACTACGACATGGAGTCGGAGAGGACATCTGGGAAACCGTCTGGAGAGGTACATGACGATGGCATTGTTCCGGGTCTACCTACCGAAGATGCCTTCGACGATGACTCGAAAGTCCCCTTCATCACTGTCAGGACCTTTCTGATGACCATCCTAGTATCAACGGGTGGCGTTTGCTTCGGTTACGATACGGGTCAAATTTCCGGCTTCCTCCAGATGGATGACTTCAAGTATCAGTTCGCAGACCACAGAGATGATCTCAGCCTGTCACCTACGCGGACTGGCCTTCTAGTAGCTACTTTATCTCTTGGCACCTTGGTCGGAGCACTGATCGCTGGACCGATCGCAAACAATGCACGTCTTGGCCGAAAATACTCAATCTGCCTCTGGTGCGCAGTCTTCCTTGTTGGCAACTGCTTCCAGATGGCGGCTCAGTATCCGTATTGGTACGTCTTGATGCTCGGTCGTATCATTGCGGGTTTCTCGATCGGTGGACTATCAGTTATGGTGCCAGCATATCAAGGAGAAAGCGCGCCAACGCACCTCCGAGGCGCAATTGTCAGTTCCTACCAACTCTTCATCACGATCGGTATCCTCATTGCGTACCTCATCAACTTCGGTACGGAGCACATCGATGGCTCGGCTTCATGGCGTGTGCCTCTTGGCCTCTCATATTTCTGGGTCTTTGTCCTCGGCTTTGGCATTCTCTTCTTTCCCGAGACTCCGAGACACGAATTCCGAAATGGCAAGGTCGAATCTGCTGCAAATAGTATCGCCAAATTCTACGGCATCAGTCCCCGTCACAAAATGGTCCAAAAACAGCTGGCAGAGATGCGCGAGAAGCTCCGCCTTGAGAAGGAAGGCGGTGAACACAGTTTTTGGGAGGTCTTCACTGGTCCGCGTATGCTGTACCGCACACTTCTTGGCATGTCCATTCAAGCGCTGCAGCAGATGACGGGAGCCAACTTCTTTTTCTATTATGGAACCACCATCTTCACATCCGTCGGACTCAGCAATCCGTTCGTCACCCAAATTATCCTTGGAGCCGTCAACGTGGTCACCACATTTCCAGGTCTTTACATGGTTGAGAAATATGGACGCCGGAAGTGTCTAATGTTAGGCGCTGCCTGGATGTTCATCTGCTTCATGATTTTCGCCTCGATGGGCTACTACGAACTTGAAGCACCGGATGGCAGCAACCGCAGCTCGATCGGATACGTAATGATTATCTTTGCATGCTTCTTTATCGCGGCTTTCGCGTGTACCTGGGGCCCTATGGCGTGGGCTGTGACTTCAGAAATATTTCCGTCAAGATATAGGAGTACCTGCATTGCACTCTGCGCTGCGTCGAACTGGATATTCAACTTTTTCATCGGATTCGCGACAGAATTCATCGTCGAAGACATCGGGTTTGCATACGGGTATCTCTTCGCAGCCTTTAACTTCGTTGCGATACTGGTTGTGTACTTCCTGCTACCCGAAACTTCTGGCAAGTCACTCGAAGAGATTGATACGATGTTCCTGCTCGAAGTGAAGCCGTGGCAGTCAAGCAAGTGGGTTCCACCCCAGGGCGAAGATCTCGTCACGGCGGATAACTTGAGGCTGGCGAATGGTGGCCGCAGCATCATTAAGAAGGACGAAGCTGGTGAGGGTATAGATGTGCAGTACGAGACTGCGAAGGATATTCAAGCAAATGGCACAAATTTTCTAGCGGGAGGAGCAAGAGGAGACTCTATCACAGCAGTGTAATCTACATTATCGGACTGCGGAATAACGTACGAGGCATGGCCATCGCGCGGCGACTGTTGATTTGCGCGCACGCTGCAGACGTCAAGGTCGTCCCCCAATTTACTGTTCATTTCCTCCTCCCGCCATCGGGTTGTTCTCTACAAGACTTTACTTTTGCTCGTCACTTCAATAATCGGCCGGCAGTGGCTCCTCCAACCTTGAGGACATCTTGAGGATATCTTGAGAGGAAGGTATCGCATACACGTTGCGATCGTTGCTGCACTTTTACTGAAAGAATGACCGGCCCTTCCTTATCGGACCCTGAGTGGTCACTAACGTGGCATCAACGACCCTTTGCCTGGTCGTTGAAGGAAGTGCAGTCTGTGGTCTTGAAAGGTGTTGTGGTCTGCAGCAGCTTGTCTCGAGACTGCGCATCGTCGTTCTTCTTCCCTCTCGACACCACAGTTCATTCCATCAACATCTTCCACAACATCAACAACATAAATATTAAGAACATCATCAGCATCACCGACAACATCAACATCGGCAACAACGTCAGATCGGCTGTGCTCAAGGGCTGTCAGACCTTCGATCATCCGTCTACTGCATGACTCCAAGCTGCACAGCATCCAAGACCTTCGAAAACTCGGTCCGCTGCAACCGAGTCCTCCTCTTCGTCCCTGTTCCGCTGAGCAACCATGTTGCGAGCCGTCGCGTTGGCACTCCTGCCCGCAGCAGCTCTGGCGAGCAAAGGATACCACAAATTGCCCGTCAGTCGCTCAACTGCTCCCTCTGGTACGATCAACAGTACATTGTGGTTCAAGAACCAATGGTAAGTGAGCTCTGCCATCAGTGAACCAAATCAGGGCGTGAAGCCTAGAAGCCTGTTCTTCTGGAAGCTGCAGGAGAGTGTGGATAGTGCACATGCAGCCAGAGATCAGTGAAGATGCTCAGAAAAGCGTTGTGGACGAGCATGCCAGAGTGCTGGCTTCCATTCTAGCAGCCGACACCCGGACTCCCACATGCGATATTGGACGCCAATGAGTCTTGGTACGAAAACTTGTTGACGATAGCCACAGTGCTGACATGTTCACAGGCTCAACGGCCAGGGCGGCTATTTCGTCGATATCGGTGTAGGCTCGCCACCCCAACAGATCAAGGTTCAGCTTGATACTGGAAGTCCGAGTTTGTGGATCCCTGCATCCTCTGCCGCGCAGTGCGATGGTACTTACGACTGTGTCGGCGGAGCCTTCAATGGGAGTCTGTCATCGACCATTAGGCGGGTGCCTGGTATGCCACCTTACAAAGCCACCTACATCGATCAATCTGGCGCGTCGGGCATCTGGGTCAATAATGTTGTCACGATTGGTAATGCCACGTTGACGAATCACACCTTCGGTCTTGCTGACGAAGTAAATGTCGCGCCTTGGTTAGAAGCCGGTGCACAATATGGCATCATGGGCATTAACCTCCGGGGGACAGAGAACTGCCGAAGCCCGATATGTTACAAAACGTACATGCATCCACCAGTGCCTGGTGCACTGTACGAGTCTGGCCAGATCGCTTCGCGGTCATACTCCGTATACCTTGATAACATCAAGGAACAGAAAGGAAGCATTCTGTTTGGCGGTATCGACACAGCCAAGTTCTCTGGAGAGCTTGTCACACTCGCCTCGCCCCCACACGATTTCCAAATCGACCATTACGGCGGCCTATCCGAGGAACAGGCCCTCATGCTCACCTCCATAGTCACGAACGCGAACGGCACATCAAACACCACCTCTCTGCCAGACTACTCACGCTCTGTCCTCATCGACACGGGTGCTGCACCGATCGAACTTCCCCAAAAGGTCTTTGAGTCTATGCGCGACTCCTTACCTCGCGACGTCCTTGCACCCTTTGGGGATCATCGGTTCATGTACACATACTGCGACCAGGCTTCTTACAACTTCTCACTCAGCTTCACGCTTGGCGACCTTGCGGGCAGATCAGCCACAATAGAGGTTCCGTTTCGAGAGATGCTTGTGCCATTCTACACTGGCGACTACAACTCCACGACACGCCTCACGGACCATACAAATGATGATCGAGAAGTCTGTCGAGTCAATGTCGCTGGCAGTGAACGTCCGCTGCTGCTTCTGGGGGATCCGCTGATCAGGAGTGCTTATGTGTTTCACAACCTCGACGAACATACCATTTCGATCGCTCAGCCGAGCTACTACACTAAGGGTGAGAGTATCGTGGCTGTTGGACAAGGACCTACGCCACATTTGTGGGGTACTGGTTATGATTCGATTCAAGGGGCAAATGTTTCAGTGCCGGCAGGTGCTGGTGATTTATGATCTTGGACATCGACCTGACTACTCGACTGCTTCAATCGATCCGCATGTTCGTACTGGTGATACGTGGGTATACGCCAGAAACAGACCACGCGCGTGGGCTGCTGGCTAGTGCTGCAATGATCGTGGCCATGGGGTTTCTTGAGGGACAGCGAAGTGTCCACCTGGTGCAACCCTAACAAATTCCTAATCAAGGCAATGTAAGACAGTGGCGCCACGGCCTGTAAAAGAATCCTTCACATCATCTTCACAGATATTTATGAACACAGACATGTTCATAAACAGCTGCTGGCTGGCCTCCGGGCCGGTGTACTACTCTATCGATTTGTGGTCCTGTATCTTGGACTGACACGCCATGCATAATGTCTGTGTTGTCAACTACTCAATGAATGAGATGTTTGCCGCGCCCTTCGACATCGTATTGCACGAAATTAATCGCAGACTGACATAGAAGCGTCATGTATGCTCCGCTCTCCAACACCAGCCTTCTGACATATACACTTACAAAGCATCGGACAGTATACACGTTGAAGGTGGTGGTCGAAGACCAGTACCACGCGTCACGAAATCGGGAATATCAAGAACTTCGTTTAGTTCTGCCGTCGCAAGGTTGCCAAGTGTATGTATTCCATTAGCCGCCAACTTATGACCGCCAAATACGCCTTCTAGCGGAGCGATGAATTTGGCTAATATACGTTCTACAGCTGCGCGGATAATGATAAAGAAGGTCACTAACCAGACGGAGTTCAAGGACCAATCCGAGCGCTACTTGTATACACTTACTCTCACCCTTCCGCCTTTTGTGTAGCTTACGGCCATTGAGCTTCTGAAGCCAGAAGAGCTACGAAGCTTAGAATAGGGCAATATATTTTGCGTCCACGTAGCAGAAGTGAAGCGAGCTCTCGGTAGAAAATCGCAGTGCTGTTGTGAACGGGCACTATGACATCCTCGACTAGCAGCTAGGGGCGGACTTCTGGATTTCCCCGGAGCTGATGTGCAGCTTCTGGAGTGTCCTAGACTCGTGCGATTGCGGCACGAATTGGCTCGGCGATGACAGTACATATGGATCTATCGACTTCACTCACTGTTTCAGTCGTGCCACATTAGAGCATCAAGCCGGCTCATGACCCGCATACCCGATATGACGGAACCACTGTTGCTCATCACCGCCCCGACACGTACCAATATCACCACGAACGGACTGATGGGAACATCGCTGCGCTGGGACATGGAATCTGTGGCTCAAACGAGCAGCCAATCGCCCCCCTGCCGCAACATATTCTCGCTCGCGAACAAGAAGACATCCTGTCCAACTACGACTACTCGAGGTATCGGTAGCGACCTCGTCTTGCGAATGCCTGCCATCCGTCTGTCGCCCTTATATTACCCTTATCTGTTACCGCGAAGGTGGGTATGTGAGGAATGGTGAGGGAAGGGAATGCGCATTATTTTGGAGGAAGAGGACCAGGACGAGGACGAGGAGGCGAAGGCTAGTATGGCTGGGAGAAGAGATCAACGGTTGGGGAGTGACTCGAGCACAGTGGAGAAGCCGGCGCTGGACGATCCAGAGTGTAGTACATTTTATGTAGCCACCTAATATCGTAATATCATTATTCGTGCCGCATTACCTCGTGCAATCTTTACCCTTTTCTCAAATGATCATAGTGCAGCACCCGAACCTAGACCTCATCCCATCTCCATCCTAATACCGTTCTATCAACCACACCCTCCTCTCCTCCTCCCCCATCTTCCTCAACATCTCCTGCTCAGCCTCCTTCAACCTGCTCCAATTCCCAACCATCTCCACCCCGACAGCCTGCCTCAAAACCCCATCCCGTCCCAAAGCCTCCAAAGCCTCCCCCAAACTCCGTGGCATCCTCTCCCCAATCCCCAAACTCCTCTTCCCCTCCTCACTGAGCCTCGTCGGATTCACCACGCAATCCCTCACGTTCAACTCCAAACCGGCTCGCACCCCACTCAGGCCAACGGCTAAGATAGTCGCAATCGCAAGATACATATTCGCGAACCCATCCAAACACCTCACCTCCCACCTTCCCTCCGCCACCTTCCTTAAAGGCGTCTCCCGATTATTCGTACCCCAAGCAACCCAAGTCCCGCCCGTCCAAGAGTCGTCCACAACACGGTTGTAGGACACTTCCTGCGGCATGGTGATGGCACATATAGCAGGAAGATGTTCTAGCACTGCGGCAATGAAACTCTGTTCCAGTTTCGCGATGTCGGCGGTTTCGCTGTTCAGCGATATATGTGCATGAGCAGCTGTGCCGATGCCGGGAAACGGCATGGGATGGCAGGTTGCTCGAAGGCCGTGAGAAGCGGCTATTTGCTGTATGCATTGCTTCGCTTGGATCAGGGTGTCGACAGCTTCCATGGGCGGCAGAGGCGGTAGGACAAATTCATACTGTCCTGCACCAGCTTCGGAATGGACTTGCTCGACTTCGATACCTATACTTGCTAAGGCACTGGCGATCGAGAGCATGAGAGGTGTAGAGGTTGTGTATTGTTGGTCGTGGAGAGTGCCCCAATTGTGAACTGTATCGAGTGGCGTAAAGGGAGTTCCCGTGCTGTCGGCATTACGGCGGCAGAATGTGATTTCGATCTCGAAACCAACCAAGATGTGGACATCATAGTCCTGCTTGAACGCGGAAACGAGGCTTTGTAAGATGGCGCGGGGACAGCTGGGTAAACCATGGCCTTCAATATCGGTGAAACGGGCCATGACTGTTGCAGTATTCTTGATCGAGCCGTTCGATTGCATGAGACGGAAGCTCTTAAGGTCGGGCTCGACGTAAATGGAGCCGACTGGATCGCAGACGGAAGACATGTGGTCGTTCTGAGTTGTGCCCATATTCCCTCGAGAGATGGCAATGCGGCCTGCGCCGTTGGCGATGAGCTTGTCGAACTGGGCTATGGGTAGCCAGCGCGAACGTATCTGAGCGTTATAATCTAGCCATTGGATGAATACGTATTGTAGGCTCATTTGTTTTGCTATAGAGCGGTAGCGCTGCGTCAGAGTTGCCAAGTCGTTGCTTTGCTCGGCATTGTTGCTCACGTTGGAGCGCGCGAGACCATTTATTATTGATCCCTAGATTTCGTCAGATTGCTAATTTCATGTTGTCATATAGAGGGCCCGAGTACATGTTATGTGCGAAAGATGACAGAGGGAGCGGGGCGACAATGGCAGCTCAGACGATCGAGCTTGAAGTAAAGAATTAAAGGGAGACACAACTTACGCTTCTCGTACCAGGCCTCGATTGGTTCGAATCAGCCTGTGCGAGTTCAGCTAGCGCTTGACATCTCTAGTAGGGTGTACGTACACCTCTAGTGCTTGGTCTTGATCGCACTGGCATATCTTGGTTACCAGGAGGAGGTAGTACGAGATCAAGGTTGTACAAGATATTGCTGTTGAGGAACAGGATATCTTTGGCAGCTTGCATCGCTTCGGCGACAGTCAAGTCTTCCTTGATGACATACTCGCATAGCACTTTCTCTATGGCGACACGGCCCTGCAGGTTAGCAAGATAATAGGTCTCCGGGTGATGGTGGCCATCTGTGCTCCAGAGCAGCTTGCTCGTTGGTGTGATCTCTAGAGCCTGGCGGATGATGTTTTCTTGACCGTTTCTCGATACCTGAGGAAAGACCTCTCCAAGATCCAGATAGACGTTCTTGTAAACAGTGGCCAAGTACCCTGCTTCACGCGTATACGGGTACGAAGAGTGCAACAGCACGATCGGCACTGCTGGAAAGTGCTTGATCAGATCCTGCAGACAAGCAGGGTTGGAGTCTATGAGATCGATGTCGTTGTCGCCAAGACCGGTGTGAAACTGCAATGGCTTACTAGTGCCGGTATTCTTGTGGTCGGCTTCGATCAGCTTGCACGTGCTGATGACAAGCGCATCATTCATGCCTTTGCTTTGTACACGGAAGTTGGTATGAGTGGCATGAGGTAGAAAGTGCCTGCGAAAGCTGCTCAAGCCAGCTTCTGTCACTTCCTGGTCCCGGCCCACATCAACGTCTAGGCCAGTCCTGTAGCATATCACGCTCTTGAATCCAACTACCTCCGGATCTGCCAGACTAGACGCGATGGCTGCTTCGAACTCGGCGATGAAGGTGGCCCAAGCTACACTACAAGCTTCCTCGTCTGCTATGTCGACGCTCACCGGTAGTCTGCCTTGTTCGTGCAACAAGCGAAGGATTTCGGCAGCAACGGCTTCAATTCGGACAATCCTCTTGCACGGGCTGGCGACGAACTGATCGTGCCAGCTGTACTTCTCGAAAGTGCCGTCGAGACCGTCGTCGATCAGGATGGTATGTGTGCCTTCGAGACATTGTCGGATCAGCCCTTCGGCATCTGTTGCGAGCAATGTCTGTCGTGTCTTCACGAGCGTGTGCCAGTCTGTATCCTGAGGCAGACCGTACAGCTGTCGGAGCTGACGAGCTGCGCGAAAATGTGGAAGGGCTTTTGTATGATCTTGCAGTGCTTCGCCCTCGGCTTCCGAAGTCGCGCCCAAGAAGTCGGCCGTCTTGAGCTGCTGTGGTCGTAGCAGATTGTGTGCATGGTTATCGATGATCGGACACGTTCGAACGGTACGCCGGAGGTCGTCGAGGGAGTCAGCCATCGTCACTGATCATTGTGCCTCTAAAGGCATTGCGGCAGTGAGGCGTGAAGACTGCAGGGAAGACTTGGTGGAGCTGTAGAGAGGTACAGAAGGAGAGCTATCATCCTTGTTGTTCTACTTGTCGTAGCATTCCACTAAATGTAGCACTAATTGCCCAGTATCAGTTTATTAAGGCTGTGACAGTACATGTACATGTATGCTTTCAGTGCCCCAGTAGGTATCGACGTCATCCTACCGAAACAGTAACAAACATTCTATCTCTTGACACTCCTGGCTATCGAACATGTAGTCTAGCTTCGTGACGATTTGCTTCGTTTTCCATTGTACACATTACCAACATGGATCCGCTCCAAACTCATACCGGCAAGAACGTCTTAATCGTTGGAGCCACGCGAGGACTGGGAAAGGAGGTCGCGAAGAAGTATCATGAAGCAGGACATAATGTTTCTGGCACCGGTGAGCATATTGCGAGCTCACATGATTGACGGAGTACACATTTAGTTGATGAAGTGTTCAAGCACGCTCCGAGACTCCGGATGACAGCTTAGGCATTCGGTGGATTACTGGTGTCGATGTTGCTGAAGCTCAAGGTGGAACGACGATTGTGTCTGGCCTGCGAAGTGAGAAGCAGGACATTGTCATTATCTCTGCGGGCTACTTTCCAAAAGTGAATATTTCGAAATTGCTTGACGCACGACACGAAGTTGGCTAATGACGCTTCGTCAGGAATCGCTCGACGAACCAGACTTCGACAAAGAGGTCTTCACTTACAAAGTCTGCGCCATCGGCCCTGTATTTGTAGTGCACTCTCTGTGGAAGGCCGGCTTGCTCAAGGAAGGAAGCAAAGTCATTCTAATATCTTCCGAAGGAGGCAGCATCGCACTCCGACATGAAAGCGAAGGTGGCGGTAACTTCGCGCATCATGGAAGCAAAGCGGCGTTGAACATGGTCGGGAAGCTGTTGAGCTTCGACCTTCGAGACGCGGGCGTCGCTGTCGGCCTCGTGCATCCAGCGTTCATGAGGACGGAAATGACAGCAGGGGTGGGCTTCGACAAGTTCTGGGATGAGGGCGGCGCTGTCACACCGGACGAGAGTGCAAAGTCTCTGGTCGACTTCATAGATACTTTTGACATGAGCAAGACAGGAACATACTGGGCGCCGCGAGGACCGGGGTCAGTCGATGATCAATCCTATGCAAGATGCTGAGCTGACGAGAATACAGTGATATTGGAACTGCTGAGGCTGTGCTTGGCCCCAAGGATAAATTGCCTACGCCTCTACAGTTGCCGTGGTAAATGGTGAATCTGTCTCCCATATGTCAGTTGTAGTGTTGGCAAACGGCGCGTCCAGAGAGAGACGTAAAAATGGTATGGGCATGAAGGAAACGTCTTGATGCTGCCGGAAGCCTTTTAGTAGTTACCAACTGCTAGCAGGGGTCGCAAGGCACGAAGCAGATAGAGTCAACACTTCTCTGTACGTCCGTCAAAAGATGATGAAAACGACGATATAAGAGTGCTACTCTCGAGTTGATTCGGAAATAGAAACAGAAACAGCCTGAGCCTGAGGCGCACATTCACTTTTTGGAGTTTCATTGCAAGTGCACTTCCACGACAACACTGATGCTCCTCCACCTGAGGTCTCCATCGCGACTTCAACACCAGAACACCACAACATCACAACATCACAACATCACAACACGCCTTCCACAAGTCCACCATCCCGGCTCAATTCCTACCCTTCTGTCAAGTCCAGTACAGAAGTCCATACATCCTGCACGAGAAACAAACCAGGCACTCGTTATCGTTAGCCTCAACTACAACGTGTGCCGACGAGGACAGCGATATCCTCTTCGACAGCACTATCCTCTTCGACAGCACATACCAGCGCAACTTACTCGAAGTCCCCGATCTCCGGCAAAGCCACATGGACGACTATACGACATATCGCCCTCTTTGCGACAACGGCAAAACTCCATATTGGTGCTTTCGCAACGCCGACCTAGAGAGGGAAACTCGAGATTCAAACTTCCAAGCGCCATGCTTCTTGATCAAGAATACGAACCGCGATCAACTGGTACAAGCCGAGAAGAGGAAACGCCTGGAGGAAGAGGAATTCTGTTATGGCTTGACACGCATGCTCGATGCAGACATGCCCCGTTCCACCCTTCCGCCTCCCAGCAAGACCTACATTTCTGACACCACATGGTCCCGTACTCGTGAGAACGCCGATCTCACACCAAATTTCGCTGCCGCAACACAATATAACGCGAGTATGAAGGCTGCAAGTTTTCCTCGAGACCTGCAGAATGAGCGCTATCGGCTGTCAACATTGCCAGCACACGCCAAGCCGCTTCACCAGCCAAGCGAGTGGCATCGCGTTGGCCACGCGCAAAGTCATAGCGGCTCGTCGATACCCGAATCGGCTCCGAATGATCGACCCGCCACAGTGCGATGGCAGTGTCAGACTGATGAGCAGTTGAGAGAGCGCTACCGATTTCTGAATGCTCGAGAGGGTGCCCAGCAGAAGCTTCAAGAGCGGTCTTTTACACCCGCGCACGCTCATGCGACTGCTCAAGATACATTGCAGGATATCGATACTGGCCAGTCGCAGGAAGACCCTGGAACGGTAATGCCTGGTTGCAGTTTGCGAGAACAGCAATCGATGACAGCACTCGACATGGCCAAGAGAGACTGGTTGCGGAAATCGTCATCGTCCGCTCAGCGACATCACGTGTCGTACTTCACGCCACAGTCTACAGCTGTGCGTCCATCACTGAGCCAAAATCAACAGCAGCAAGCAATGTCGACCGAATCAGGGTTGACATCTCGGCAGCGTCAGCGACAATTGGCTCGTCAGGCATATACGCCTCGCAGAAACCCAGAGCAGTATCATCAACTTCCATGGCAGCAGTCTCCGTTACCGACACAGAACTTGCGAGTTGATCAACGACCTTCTACACAAATGCCTACTGCTGCATTATTCCCAACACCGGGCCAGTGGCTTCCATCACCGCAGAAGCAAGCGCTCCAGACCACTGAGTCGGTGGTCTCTAGCAGTCATGCACGCTCTTCGTCAGCCTCCAGCATACCTTCTCAACGAATGGTTCAAGGATCCCCTGAGCAGAGAGTGGCAACATCGACCAGCAGTCACTTTCGCCCCTTTCCTGGCGATGCGATAACATCGACACCGCAGCAGCCACCACAAGTCCACCAACAGATGCCTACACAGTCAGACGCTGTAGCATCTCCGGAGCAAATCCAGGGGTTACCGCAACATCGGAACGCAACGCCAGTCAATCTGGCTGCATTATCACCACGTCCGAACACGCCACAAATGCAGCCAGTGACCCCACAGCGAAAGTGGGCGTCACCAACGCAAGTATTGGCGATGCAAAATAGCATGAACCGATCCCCATCGCAGCAATTTGTGCCTCGGATGTCGGGGTCGGACTCGACGCGACAGCAGCTACCGAGGAAGGCAGGACTTACCCGTTCGCCTTCACAGCATTCTTCGGATCAGATGCGGCCATCATCGACAATGCAAAAACCGCAGATGCCGCCTCAACAGTGGCAGGCCATGGAAGCTCGTAGCACACCACAACAGCACTTTTCGCCTAAGGCGAACATGGCTCAAGCATTACAGCATTCGACCAATTCCCAGGTTGGATCGCCGGCAGGACTGCAGAGCCCTTTGTCAGCATCTGCAGTTGAATCGCCTCTCGAAAGTACACCGGCGCCAGCGATCACTAGCTCCCTGCCCTCCTCGACACCGTCCTCCCCTAGAAATCCTTATATCCCGCAGCAACAGGAGACTGAGCGTTCAGCATCGTTGACTCGAGTTTTATTTCCATCGGCTCATCATGGTCAGAGACAGAGCTTGGACGCGCCTTTCGCTGCAATGTTCAATCATTCTCCGGCACCACCATCGAGAAGCACCGCGAGTGTAGCAAATGTGCCGAACAAGGACGAACATAGTCAGCAGCGGACTGCTGCTGCGTCCTCGAAAGCTTTGCCTTGGAAGAAGTCATCCAGCGCGTATACGGATAGCCCAAAGTTCAGCACATTAGACGGCGGTACTCAAAATCGCGTATCTGGCGCACAAAATGCCCCACAATTTGATCGGGGACGGGAACGAGCTTTGTATCTAGTCGCCAATATGCCAGATCTGCGCGACATCATTGAGCAAGCCAAAAAGGAGGACAGGCCACGTCTATTCAACCGGTATTGTTCAGTGAACGCAGGTCTCGTGAGTCAAGTCCTGCAGAACTTCCGTCCTCAAGCAATTCAGCCGCCGACACATCAGCCGAGTTCACGGGGCGGTCATGCCACTGTATCATCGTCAGAAAAGATGCAGAGCATGCCCTGTGAAACAACTCCCGTGTCTCGACAAGTAGAAGCTCCACCGCAGGGCGCTCATAGCCTAGGAGTGTCGCAACAAAACACAGATTGCAGCTTCTCCGCTGAAAGCACCTCCATCGGACCAACAGCTCACGATTCATTCGCCGGTAATGAACGCTACACAACTCCCTATGCCAACGCTGTTTCATCCAATTCGGCTAGATTCACACCTACGACATCGACAAGAATGTCCACACCTGTCGTGTCCGGGAATCGCTCGATTTCTTCGTTCAAAGGCTCCAACGCCGAGAAATATCCGGTACCCGACCATCTCAAGCGAATCGCGACGGTCATCATGTCGCTTGATAAGAACAAAGATGGTACTCCTGCTCGTAAGGCACTTAAGGAGAACGACGAATGCCAGGATGGGTACTTTGTGAAGAGTGGTTACCTCCGAGCAACAGGCATGGGTCGAGTACTTATGGAGTACTACGGCCATCCAGAGTTGTTCTCGATGGCAGATTGGGCTCAGATCGCGTGGGGGACAGGTACTAATCATGGCACGAAACATAATAAGAAATCGCAGGAAAAACATGGAGAAAGTGACGATCCAGCGGGGAGCATCATGACGCTCGAAAAGGACTTGTGCTGAGCAGGCTTTGTGGTCGACTCGGAAAGGCATGCAAGCATCCACAAAAGTGGGGCACGGACTTCGTCTGCTTCTATCTTTCCAAAGGGAACGCAGCTACGGACTATGGCATCAAACGGAAGAAGATAAATCATCATACTTGTGGGCTTCTCGAGTTTGGCGCACTCGATTGAGACGGGCTTTGCGCAATTTGGGGAAGTGGCGCTCAAGCCTCTGTCTACTTCTATACTTCCACAACAACAAGGCTCTGGGTTGCAGACCACGGCTTCGGAAACGAATGAGACGAATAACTATTGCAGTAGCTCCACGAGTATCTCCCATGGTGAACATATGTGGTAGCTGTTCACTTCAACATCTCGCTATCCGTCACATGCTTCAGGCCCTTTCTTTACTTTTCCAACCACGCGCGCTTCACAAAAGACTCACACTTTTTGCTTGCACCACCATCAAAGCCTTGCAGTCTCGACAAACATCATCGACGACTACAACCACTAATGACTACTGCCATCTCTTGACTGCCAATGGTATCGCAGACTCTGTTGCGTAGAGACGCCGCACTCGAAGACTGGCTTCGCCGAAATCATCGACTCACCATTGATGAAGAAATCGAGTTATCAAGACAACGAGTAACATTGGTTGATCACTACAAGGACGCTTACCCGTATGAACCGCCCGCGCTTTACGTGACCGGCTCGCAAGTAGAGCGCTTTGACGTTACCAGCTTGTGGAAAGCATATCCGCTGGACAGCGCCGAACATTCTCTATCGACACAGCTGGCTTTTGGAGGCCAACAGGTTCAGGGTATGGTGACCGCAGGACCAGAGAGGAGGGACAGTGTGGTGAGCCGCGTCGTTCAGCCGGACATGCCTCAACCTCAAGCCCAGTCACAACCGACGGTCGGCTATGATCAAGACGAGAGGCAAATGAGCATGCCCAAGAAGCGTAAGCTTCCAGACTCGATGCAAGCTTCACAACTACCAGATATGGAGGCAAGACCACCAAAGAAACCGAAGCTCAAGCTTAAGCTTCCACCACGAGTGCCTCCATCTCCTGCTCGAATGGTAGCACCAGCAACTGCTCCAATGCGTCGATCGCAAACACAGCCACATGCATCTCGCAAACGCGCCATGGTCGTCGATATGACCGGCGGTGACTCCGACTCAGACTACGACCCAGACATCGCAGACCAGCATCCCGCTGCCCGAGGCCGCTCTAGCACCGCCCAACCCGGATTCACACCTCGCTCCCAACGCACCAAAACAACCCATCGCGGCAACCTCCCCATCTCCCCAAACACCCCCCTCCCAACCTCCCCAATAGCCCCCTCCCGCACGCCCTCCATCGACTCCCTCGGCCGTGAACTCTCCCCAGAACCCCTCCAATCAGGCTGCTCCCGCCCCGACCTCTACGCCAACGCCACCTTCCGTCCCGGCACCTCCCTCGTCCCTCACTCAATCCAACAAATCGTCGCAGCAGTACGACGCTGTAAGGTTGGGAGGGACGGGAGGTGGCAGAGGACTGCGTTGAGGAAAGTTGTGGGAATGAGTGGACGGTATGGGGTGATTAATAAGACGGGAGAGTTGTGGGCGTGGTTTGGGGATACGAGGCTGTTTGAGGAGGGGGAGTGGAGATTTTTGGGGAGGAGTGAGAGGGATGGAAGGAGGAGGGTGAGATGATGGAGGGGGTGGTAGGAGGGGGGAAGGGGTCAGCTGAGGTGAGGTGGGGTATGGTATGGTGAGGTGAGGTGAGGTGAATTGAGGCAAAAAAAGCTTGTTGGGGCGTCTGTTTGCTTGTGAGTGTGCGGGCGGAAAGTTCTTTTGAGAGAGAGATTTGCGAGATCCCAGAAAACTGAAATTCGGAATATTCGTAGCCTTTTTCTTTTGAAGAAGAGAGATTTCATGTGGTATACGTATCGTTTTGCCTCGTATCTCCATATAAAATCGGAAAAGAACCACAGTCGAGTTGGGCGACTCCTCTACCGTGTGGTTACTCTTATGCAAGCAATGTCCTGCCAACGCCGACACCTCCGCCACATAAGCAACTCCCAATTCAATCCAGGCATGGCTTTCTTTAAGAAACCCAAAACCAAACACCACGGAGCCCAAGAAGAAAATTTCCGCCCGTATGCTATATATGATCCGACCTTGGACCAATACGGATCACGGTCCGCCGTCCCTCCGAGCATGGAACGAAGAAAATATAGCGAGGTTGCAACCAGCGTCTGCGTGTGCTCGAGACAATCACTGATCGAATGCGCCAACGCTGGCCCAACGGGAGGTTTGAAGGTGGAATTTTGAAAAGATTATTGGCCAGCATAAGAGATCTGAATTGGAGGGTGGGGGAGTGCGTGTGGTGCGATGGTATGCATGATGCTCCCACTGTCGATCGTATACCAACCCTGGCGCTGTGAGGACGATCAGACGTGGTGGGGTGCTCGAAGATTCCATCAGATTATATATATGTGTATGTATGTATATGTGCATACGAAGCTACGCGCTGTGCGTCTCGTCACTACTTGCCCGGGCTTGGTTTGCCAAGATTCCAGCACGGAAGATGTGCCTACTTGCCTGAGTGGTGATCTCGTATAAAACTCACGTTGCCAGTCTCAGGCGCCAGTATGCTACATGTGTCTCATCGTATGGCCAGCCAGCTCCGCATGCCGATGATAAAAGGGTCTTCACGGAAGACGGGCCCAGGTTTTTAAGAGATGCTATGCATGCTGATCGTCATTGTATACAGGCAAGTCCCTCACATCCCTGCACTGACATCATCACTAGTCTGATGGCTATCGTGAAGCGTGGGCTTCATCCTCGAATAGGACAGCTGAAGCGAAGCGCAATGATAACAATAACAATCGTGGAGTGTTCCCAGCAAATCGTTGCTGCCCGAGGAACGTCGGGCTCGAGTAACCAGGATCAGGCCGGTTGATGGTACTTAGGCAACCATCCGAGATGCACAGATGCTGGCTATAAGCCGTCGGGCGTCGCGCACCAGAGCCACAGATTTCAGATTGCCTCAGGCCCGTGCAAGTATCCCAGGTATAGATTAGCAACAAAAATTCAGATTGATGAGGAGAGGCTTCGGGCTGACGTGGCGATGTCGCTGTCAATCTCTGGTTGCAAGCTGGGATATGCCTGTTTTGCTCACATTGACACATCGTCCAGGGTCCAAGTGCATATACCACCGCGTTCCCATAGAGCCGACGCCCGCTGTTTGCGCAAAAACAAACACTTGCTACGTGAAGGTCGACATTCATGACTCGCACAAGAATGGAGTCCAGACGTGCGAGTTCCGCAATGTATGCGGCAGGTCTGAACGTGGATCATCTTCGGTCGGTCATGAAGCTGGATATTGCAGCTTCGAATGAGCTGCAGGCTCGCATTGACCAATTACGCCAAGACCTTAAAGATGGCAGCAGGCCATCAGAAGAAAAGATCGACCATTGCGATTTAGCAAACAAGAATATGACTAGGGACCTGCTTCGCCGGATTGAACAAATCGAAGGTCACGGTATGCTCACCTCTAGCGATCGGGAGATGTTGCAAGCCATGAACGCGCAACTTGCAGTCTGCGACAAACAGACGATGCAGATAACAGAGCTCAGGGATCTCCATCGTGATGTGCAGAAATGGGCGCCTCTTCCTCTTGGCGGCAAGCCAAAGACCCCAGAGACGTCGCCAGATCCGCCGTTAAATATGACTGAGCACCTTCGGAACAGCCCAGACAAAGGTGTACGATCGACTAGTCCAGGACCAGTGCTTGAAAGAATCGACAGCAGAGGGCGCAGACCTGTACTATCGCAACAGTTCAGCAGCTCCGGCCCCTATGGAATGCCAACATCCAATGGCAATGTCCCATACTTCCCTCCTCCACCTCCTCCACCACCAGCCTCCATGCCTCCAGTAGCGTCATCGCCTTCCACTATCCGTCCGAGTATGATGAATGATACAAACGCATCGCGAAGGAGCAGCCAGACTAGAGTGTACCAAACGCAGCCATCGCTTCGACAAAGCAGCGAGCAGGTATTCGTCCAGCAAACCTCTCCGGCACCAGCGCATTTCCCTGCGGTAGCACCGATACCGCCATCACGGCTATCAAGCACGGCAAATAGTGCAAACGCCTCTCCACGAAGCAGCCAGAGCAGAGTTTACCAAGGTCAGACCCCACGGGGGCAAAGCAGCGAGAGGATGTCCGCAGTGCCACCGTCGCCTCGATTCAATGATCCACGATCGTACCGCACACCTCCATCAAGTTACGGCAGCGAAAGGTACATTCCTCCTGCATGCAGTTATGGTAGCGACAGACACATCCCCACGCCGCCATCATCGCGACCTCGAAGCGATTATGGCGATGCGCGGAGCTCGACTGATTCGCCACCGCCGCCGCGTGGAAGCATAGATGGGAGGAACAGTGCGGAAGCACCACCCTCAGCACCTTCGAGTCGGCCTCCAGGTTACCGGCCACCAACAGTGGAAGACCCTCGCGAGGAACAATACGATGACGCCGGCTTTGTAGTTGGCGGTGCCATGGAGAGTGACAGGTCGACATGGCCGCTACTATATCGTATTCTCGACGTCGACCCATCGACGCCTCCCAGATTGTTTGAGCAGACCATGAAGAAGTGCGTGACTGCGATCGTCGCTTCTGGCATAAGCTAATCTCGTAAACAGGGCGCTCGCAACGCAGGGCCTCAAGCACAATCCAGTGCAGCGACCGACAGATCCGGAAGCCCCTGTTCGTTGGGCGGCGATCTGCAAGGCGTATGATACATTGATCGATCCGGAGCGGAGGAGATTGTATGATGGACACAGCGCCGAGCCAGGCATTAATGATGACTTTGCAAAGCTGACCTTGAGCTGACGAGAAGGAACAAAAGTTGGGTTACGACGGAGGTCGAGGGGATATTGAAGACTGTATGTGAAAGTAGAAGGTCAATGGTGGGTGCGAGTGTCTGCTGAACGCGTCGTGCGTTTCACAGCTGGGCGGTTCTGTCTTCGTAGACTTCCACATGACCTCAGTGGTCGCTCTTTGGGATGATTGGAAATCATTCACGTGATATGATCACACTGGTACCGTATCTGTTCGTCCGTCTGCATCTCGTAGTCTGTGGGTCACCGTGTGGTCTCGCACTGCTTCCAGGGCCCAACGAGACGACGAGCTCGACCACTCAGTCATGCATCGTCGGCATTAATCTTCACAATCTCCAGTAGCTCGTCGGATCTCTGCATCCGATCGGTCTCGTGGTGGTTGCCAAGACGAGAGAGGGTGTGGAAAGTACATAGTCTTGTCCAACAATCACGGCCGGCTAAGCAGGTTAAGCTTCGGTGTGGGCGCTGGTCAGAGGTGTGCAATTGTGTAAGCATATGCGCACAATGTACATAGATGCATTGCCGTGCTGGCGATATACTCAGCGCGTGAGCAACGCGTTCTGCAGAAGTTCGTTTGTCAGGGTGGGGGAAGACCCGCAGATGCTTAGATTAGATTGCGATATCGGATCTTCCCTAGCAAGCCGAGGCCTAGTTCCCGTGCGGAAGAGGCCGAAAGTCCGAGCCGAATCGGGAGCGTGCCCACTGTCTCGAGGCTCTCGACCACTTTTCCATACACTACTGTACGACTATCTTCTTCTCTTCTGGCAATTCTGTTCCAGATTACGTGACCCTAAAGCATCGTATACATACTCGTACTATGCTGTACGAACTGTGCCATCATTGCCGGAGTTTTATGAGCCCCACCGGCACTCGCAGTCTTGACCACATGACTACCTATGAGCTGGCTAATCATCGACAGTGACCTCGTGGTGTACGGCCGATATAGTGCACTACTCTGCAACAAAGTCATTTGATCGCGGCATGACCACCACCGACCTGTCGCGATCTTCGTTCAGAATGCCGCTGCCCAACTTGCAGAAATCGGGATTTTGTACACCGTCTGCTGCCGCTAAAGACCCTGATCACCACACCATATCCACCATATATCCACTGTCGACGCATTCAAGACCCATCAAAAGATGCACTCTTTCCTAAGCGAAGTTTCACTGCATGGACGGCTCTGAGCGCTGCAATGCCAACCTGTAGCGTGCCTTTGGAGATGCTTCGTCGTATGCGGTGGATATTGCAGCCGCCGGCTTGCAACAAGCGGTGGATATTGCTGTCGTCGGCCGCAACAAGCACCCTCCATCGGACACGCACGTACGATATGCGAATCGATCGTACGGCGATGGGAGTTCTGTAGAGTGACGTCCATACCATATAATGGTATACATATTGAAGCCATATCGTTCTGTGGCTGCCATTCATTATCAGATTCATTCAGATCCCGATAGCAACGCTTCAATATGACAGGACCGCACATCTTGATCATCGGTGCTGGAATAGCAGGATCGACTTGCGCCTACTGGCTCGGTCGCGCCAATATCAGAGTCACAGTGATCGAGCGCGCCGCTCAGCTTTCCAAATATGGACAAGGCATCGATGCTGAAGGCCCTGCTCGTGACATCCTTGAGAAAATGGGCGTAGTCGAAGAGATGAGGAGACGACACACTGGAGAAGAAGGTTTCGCGGTTGTGAATGACGATGGAAAGCAGATCGGGACTGCTTATGGTGTCCTGACAAGTGACATCGAAATCATGCGAGGAGATTTTGCCCAAGTCTTGTACGATGCTGCCAATAGCATGAAGAGTGTGGATTATGTGTTTGGGAGAAAGGTTGCTGAGATCGATCAGCAAGGCGACAGGGTTGCCGTCAAATTTGAGGACGGCACGCAAGCGGAGTATACTGCTGTCATTGGTGCCGATGGATTGAGATCGCACACGAGGCAGACCGCGTTCGATGCTGCGGCGACGAAAGATTGCTTCATAGCTAGGGATCATTACGCCGCATTCTTTCAACTTCCGTACGAAGACTCGGATTACCCGCTCTGCCGATGGCAGAATGCCACGAACGGACGTGTTGGCTTGATCCGACCTTGCAACAAGGAGGCCTCGGCTGGATTACTCATGCACCTCGGCAGGAACGATAGGCTGGCAGAAGTATGTTTCCAGAGCAGGCAAGCACAAAAAGAAGCTGTACGAGACCTTTTCGCAGACGTCGGCGGCATCATCCCAAGAGCTGTGGAAGGCATGATGACCAGCGAGGACTTCTACTTCGAGCGGCTCGCACAGATCAAGATGAAAAAGTGGCACAATGGCAGAGTAGCTCTGGTTGGTGATGCGGCCTATGCTCCATCTCCGGTGACGGGATCCGGCACCAAGTGCGCAATTGTTGGAGCATATCATCTGGCAGGAGAGCTTAGCCGCCAGCCCAACCACCCAGAAGCCGCTTTCGAAGCTTACGACAGGGTTCTGAGACCATTCATCAATAAGATGCAAACCATCTCTTTATGGGGATATGGTCCAATGATCGTCTACCCGGCCACGTCGTGGGGAATTTGGTTACAGAGACTTTGTTTCAGCTGGATCGCTTGGTCGGCATTGTGGAAGCAGTTCGATTCACTGCAGAATACTGAAGTCAAGGTGCCGGACTATCCCGGATTTGGGTTGTCCACTGTGCCAAAGATTGCCACGTGAGTTAGGCGATGCTTTGTGGCGAGAATGGTCGGCGTGTTAGATGCTTTCCGCGTGTCCAGCTTCTTATCGTGTTCGCTTGCTGCAGGAGCTATTTGGGATAAGCAGCAAGTCCAATAGGAGTGGGCAATTTGTGATCACATCTGGATAGCAGCTGTACAAGCTCTTTCAATAAATTTACGGTGACGATAAGAACATCCTCTCGCTGCGAAGTATCTAGGTCGGAAGCTAGTTCGAAATCGTCTTGTCCCCTTTCGTTCCGTAGGAGCACAGTATCTCCAACCCAATCTCGACGATAGGCCTTCGTAACCCATGTCGTGTCAACTCTGTTCTTGCATAAGCGCCCACACTATACGTGCTACGGGAAGCCAGCTGGTTCATGCGACCTTTCACCTACCTTCGCGATCACTTCGCAATCACCACCATGCAAGTGGATCTCGCACAACCCGCGTGTCGAAGAGATCGAAATATGTTTCGCCAGAGACAGCCGTGGAGCACCAAATATCTAAAGCCAATACCGAGCTTGCAAGAATATTTTTGCACCGTTATAGGTCACTTTTAACAGCAGTAGACGATCGTGATGGTAAATTGGCAAGTACTCGGCCCTGATCTGTCTATTGACTTGAGCCACTCTCGTCTCGGGAGTAAGATGTGTTGTCCAGTCGATCACCTGAACGCGACGAGTGATGGCAATGTAATGGTAGATCTGATTGCCGAATTCGGCTTACAGGTGCAGGAATGTGACGCCTTTCTAAGTTCGATATGGGGGATCGGAGTTGTGAGGTCCTCGAGTGCTGGTGTCTGCGGTGAACAATGCGCGAAGCTTTCAAATCGAGCAGGTCGAGGCAATCGCAGGTATGTGGGCGAGGTTTTGCTCTAGTGGATTGAGGCCACGAGTCCTGGGAGATGCTACTCATACCGCTTGTTGATAACCTGCTCCTTCGATGCAGCAGAGGTCGGCATCTGCCCGCGAGTTAGCTCATGCTTTCTATCTTGGTATTCTGATATACTAACTTTGATGCTTTGACTTGGGACACAGCGAAAGTGTCCGAGGCGAGGACGAATTGCGTGCCAAAGTCACATTTACTTCACGTGCCAAATCGAGCTATTGACTTTCCAGCTCTAATTTCATCAAACCGTTCAGACCTTCGAGCTTTGAGCTCAATCACCAACCCTTATGCACACAGAGGCAACTTCAGCACCTGCTGCACCATCACGAAAACACGTCAATCACAATCATGTCAGCAGCGGCCAAGGTCTTCGCGGTCCCCGAGCTGCTCGAAGCAACACTGCTCGAACTACCACCGAAGACTCTCCTCACTTCACAACGAGTCTGCACCAGCTTTCGCGACACCGTAAAAACTTCGCCGAAGATCCAGGATAGACTGTTCTTCCGCCGACCGGTGTCTATAGAGAAATCGCTCCCTACCGAGAGCACTGCCAACTACTTACTCCTGGCGTCCCCGGACTACTCCAAATTCTCCTCCATCGAGTGCGATCCAAGTATGCCACAGTTCACTGTGAAAGAAGACGACAAGCATCAGAAATCAGCACGCCATTTTCGTCTGGAAGACGGATTCGAGCAAAGCAAATTTTACCTGCAGCTTCTGATCGACAACAGTAACGCATCCTTTCTTGAGATGCATCTGTTCAAGGACGCACGCCATCTCGACATCCACATCCACGGTGGAGAGCTGATCTGCGGTTGCGAGGATTGCCAAGAAGACTGGATAGCTTGTGTGCGGATCAAGTCAGGTACGGTCCACAAAACCTTGCGGGTAATGGTTGAACTGCACGATGCAGCTACAGAGCACCTACACTCAGAGCATGCCAGTGGCGGAAGGAAGATATCGGCTATCTCTACTTTCGGGCGCGGGACGTTCAGCCAAGAGGCCCGTGGCCTGCTTGTCAGGGAGGCGTGTTTCAAAGAACTGGTTGCCTTGGTATAGTGCACAGGGACAATATGGACTATGACGATATACCTAGTCACACATGGGCGGAATCAGCAAAGGCTTAAACACGGTTGTGGCAACGAGGGAGATAAGGGAACCCAAGAGCATGAGCGCAGCACGACTAGAGCTCTTTGTCAGCTGGGACGAGAGACAGCGAAGCGCTACTCCAAAGAAATGGTGATGGCCACAATTTGTAAACCCATCTACCTCATTCACTCACATCACCACTTCCCCCGCTCTCATTCCCATCTCCCACCACCTGCCCAACCTGGAAAACATGCTCAATAGCATCGTTAAATAGATCAGGACCCCACACCTCATCTTCTCTCGCCTTACCCTTCTTACTAATCTTCTTGCCCTTACCTTCACTATAGTGGTCGAAAAACTCCTCATAAGTCATGATGACTTGATCCCTTACAGCAGCAACAAGCGTCTCCCTCGTCCTAGCGTCATCCACAAACTCCTCAAGCTTAGCACGAAGAGCAGGCGCATCCTTCTCTGCCAAGCCTCGAACAGTGCGAACAGCCTTCAGCGGGTCGAATTGGTCTTTCTGCTGTGCGATGGTCACTGCATCAACCGGAGCAGTAATGTGATTCGCGTAACTGTTGACGAAGTCGTTGATGACAGTGCGCAATCTACCGTCGAGTTCAGCTTTGGCATCGAGCATATTCTCAACCACTTTCGGTAGCAAGCCGCCACCGACTGCTCCGCCAACAAGACGGACCCAGGAGGCAGGATTCCAAAGACTACCACGATCTCGAAGTTCGTAGAAGGTATTCGTCACCGATGAAAAGTCGAACTCGACTTCAGGAGGGATAAACTCAATGTCGAATGCCACGATCTGTTGTTTCAGGTGCAGCAGATGAATGATCAAGAACAGCTGGCCGTCTTGCACACTTTTCTTCGATCCGACTTGATGGCTTGCATAGATCAGTGATGCGATCGTGGAATGCACAATATGATGTGCCAAATCGTCGAAGACAGTGCTGTTGACCAGGCGGTAGATGCGGCGCAATAGCCAGATTGCTTTCTGCAGGGTCGGATACCAACGACGGCCGGCAGCCGATGTGTCTTCGGAGGTGAAACGCTTGCTGAACATACTTTCCGCGTCGTCCTCCTCCTTCTCGACGACAACAGGCGTCTTAGGTACAGGTGTGCTAGGCACGGAGGGATTGCGTTTGCCAGATAGCACCGGCCCTTTTCTATGGCCGTTGACACCCGTCGTGACCGCACGTGGTGAAAACTCCAGGTCCTCAGCTTTCGGCTTGTAGTTTTCAATGCTGTCACGAAGCACACTCATTGCCATGAATACAAGCCTTGTCTGCGCATCTTCCAGTGCTGGCTGCACGAGACTTGCAAAGTCCAGCTTCCTACCAGCCGCACGACCATTGGCGGACGGACTTGTGACAACTGTCTCCAGATCGTCCTCGTCTTCTGAATCGATCTCCATATAGCGACCCTGAATCATAGCACAGAGGTCGCACAACTTCTCCATCTTGGTTTCATGAATCGTACGTGGCCGCAGATGGTCATACATAGGTTCTAGAAGACTCTCGAGGAAATCGTAGAGAGCGCCATCAGTCTCGAACCATTCGAACCACAACTCATACTCATCCAGACAAATCCCTCGCACAAAGCTGAGAGCTGACTTTGCAAAGGCAAGGACGTCAGCCTGACTCGGTGTCGCAGCGAGCTCGGCCATCTTCTTAGCGACAAGCGGCAGAATAAGACGTCCTCTAGTGGCAGCATATGACTGATAAAGCTCACGAAGAAGACTCAGGTATTCCGGTTCTCGACCGGCATCCACATCGTCCGGAGTGGGAACTGCTCGTTTCTGGATCTCCACGCCCAATGCTTTCAGCTCAGGTGCCGGTACTCTGAACTTTGCATACAACAACGCAGAATGCGTCGTCTCTTTCAGCTGACCGCTCTGAATGCGCTTGCTGATGTCGGCTGCTATCTCGCCAAGCGACTTCGTGAAGTAGTGTCGGATAAGCGTGAGGCCTCTCGTGAGGAGTAATCGATATCGACTTCTATAAGTTGCTGACTCCTTATGCTTTGGGTGCGATTCCATATACGCAAGGCAGTTGTCGAGGTTCGAAAGCATCTCTGGAAAGTCGTGACCCTTGACCAAGTTCGCAGCGCCTGGCGCGTTGAGCCGCCTCGTCATCGGCTCGAGATAGGCATAGTATTGGGCGTTTTGGTCTATGGCGTCCGCCAGTGCCGTCAGTCGTCGTTGCTCGGTGATTAATGATTCACATTGTTGCCGAAATGCCTCGGTTTGTGCCTCTACTGCTTTGAAAGAGTTGGAAAGAGTCGAGAGTAGAGACAATGTGTCCGTGGTGGACGCAAGCAGACTCTCTACATGTGCATCAGACAGCTCCAACTGTTCTTGGAACGTCTGATATTCACGATGGCTGTTGTCCAGCAGGCTGTTCTCTAGAAGTCCAAACTCCACCTCAAATTCGAGCTCGGCGTGCAGCACTGGCGGTACATCATCCCATACGTCCACACTATGCTTCCTCTGTAGATCAGCCTCTTTCTGAGTGTATGCATGCACAGCATGATAGAAGTCGCTGTAGCTTTGGGCGCGGCGTGCTATGGAGGCCCTCGGTGGGCCGCTCCAGGGATCGTCTTCTTCAGCAACTTCCTGAATAGGCTCTATCGCCACATCAGCCTTCTCCTCGGCCTATATGTGATCAGAATAGCAATGCCATCTGGCGGCGCTGGGACACGGCTTACTGGCTGCTGCAGTAGTGACGCTCTGCGCTTATGCTGAGGCTTTTCTCTCGCTAGTGCCGCCGTCGATGTGAGGGTGTGGAACCAGGCATCGTCCATGCTGTTACGACACGGCCAGTGCGAGATATGGCCATGCGAAGACGCGATTCAGATGAGTGGGCGAATGGACGTGTCGGGAGTTCCAAAAATGCCGTACAGTAGTACGCTGTAGCGGTACACCAAGTGAACACACAATCCTGCAACGTGCAGACTTCGGGGACCGTAACAATGAGACTGGTACTACCTGCCAGCTCATCCAGCTATAGCATAAGAATAGCCACGCCTCGTCTTCTGTGAGCGACACATTCTATACACGAATCTGTTCGAAAGTGTTTTAATCGAACACGACTTCTGTCACGATGCTCGGCCGCGGAACCGGTAGGGGCACCGGGAAACTCTAAACGTCTATCTCGACGACTTCACTTCCTCTGCCAGACCAGACTTCGCGACAGACACCTGGGAATGCAGACGAGAACAATTCTCATCAGGAGCCGACAGAACGTCCAGATGCTCAACACATCTCGATCATCGTAGGTCGTTGCACAACATTCGGCGCCAAGCCACGCTCGGCCCAGCTCCGCAAATCGATTTGCCACGATCAGACAGCTCATGAGCGAGCGACGCTGCGGAGCCGTTCATCGCACACATCGGTGCATCCCAGTAGCGACGGTCACGATCACTGGACTCTCTGTACGCTGCACAATGATCCAAGCAACCCGGGGCATCCTTCCCGGCGTCAATTGTATCCAGCCGAAGACCAAGGGCCGTGGCTGTTCCGACATCTCGGTCATCTGAAGCACTCTCGGCCCGCCAGGACCAGGAAGCCGAACAGCTGATGAGCTGTTGAGGTCGACTTATCAAGCAGAGTCGGCCCCACGCTGCCTATAACCGCTTACCACGCGAGCTCTGCATATGCTCCAACGCCGTGGGTCTCGCACGGCATCCTGGCAACGTATGCTGACCACGGGCTTGAGCTCCTGTGCAATAGAGTAGACCTTTCCGCCGGCATCCACCTTCATGAAGACAGTCGAGTGCAGACTAGCATCGAGCTTAGTGCTTGCGCTAGAATGGGCGCACCCATGAGGTTTCTCTCTAATGACAGCCACGACGCAGCCACTGTCCCAGCGCGCAACGGCATCCCACTTTTGTGCGCCATACAACTGGGGTACAAGATGTCTGCGACTAAGACAGGTGTGCAGATGGCCAAAGACCTGGCCCAACAATTGTGATCCATACAGCTGGGGCATATCTATCCCAGCTCTAAGCTTGGACCAGAATCTCTTCAGGAATCAGGATCGGTCGAACGTGCGCCAATGTATCAAATTTACAGTATGCGCGAACGGGAGCTTCCTCTTTGAGAGCTTCGTAACGCATCACATTGTCAATTACGTGTGCAAGGCATTTATAAACGCTCAGCTGCCGCTCTCCATCGCTGACTTGTAAGCTCCTCAGGCGAGGTTTCATTGTCTATATACTTTCATCATTTCAATCAAGCCTTCATCGACCACACCCTCGCTCCTACCGATACAAAAGCTCTTGTTCTTGTTCTCGTTGCTACTTTGTGCTGCGGACTTCTTGACAGCCACTCGGAGCGGTTTACTGTTTCCAACATGTCGACCTCGGGTAGAGGACCATATTTCTTGCATATTGAAAGGGTATGTCTTGCCGAAATACGTGAAAGTGCTGGGCTAATCCATATCAGCTGCCACGCAGGTATACATGGCAGGACCTAAAGGATCTGATTCGGCGTCAAGCTGCTCACGGGATCTGGACTGACATGGCTGTGTATCCCAATGGTCAGTCCGGCGGAAAAGGATATGCGAGAGTGCAAAGGGTGGAAGAAGCCAACAGACTTTACGGTCCGTCAATCTACGGACGAGGAACTTCTCCATTGGCTAATTGCCACAGAATACCTCACACAAAACAGAATCGAAAACGAGCTTCTCCGAGTCCACCTATGGGACATCAGCGGGACACCAGCGGTCTTTCAAAAGTGCAACTGCGGAGCTACTCCTCAGTCACATCCTCCAAACACCAAGATTTCGGAAGTTGGTCAAGGCGCTGGGTGGCAAATATTTAGCGCTGCGACCTCACCAACATCTATGGTGCAACCCTCTCTCTATCCGCCACCTGCCCCTGTGCCGCAGATGGCACCAAGTTCAATGCAGCCGCCGCCTGCACAACAGCTTTCACAACAGCAACTAATCTTTGCCATGTCGAAATTGAACCTGTCTTATCCGCGTGCGAACTTGGACCCACGCAATCCAAGCCATGTCCAGTTTGTACAGCAGAGCGTTGCTGCTCAACAAGCCCAACAAATACAGCAGTACCAGCCGCAGGTGCAGGCCGGAGCGCAGTACCCACTTTATGTTTCCAATGGGACAGGTTTGCCGACGAACGCCAGCCAAGGAGTGATCAGGACCGAGGCACGTGGCATCTTTGTCAACGGTCTCAACTACAAAACCAGAACCAAAGATATCGAGACACAATTCAGCAAAGCCGGAGATGTCGTCAAAGTGACTCTGCAGAAGGACATTCAGACCGGTAAATCGAAAGGAAATGCTACAGTCGAATATGCTTCTTCTGAAGCAGCACAACGTGCCATTGACATGTTTCACGGCAAAAGCTTCCAAGGCATGCGACTGAATGTGAGAAGAGATAAGGAGGCCACTGCGATCAATGCTCCAGGAGACAGCAACGGTCAACAGAGCGCACGCAGAGCCACCGAGCAACCCACCATTGCAAATGGTAGCCAGGTGCGTCGCACCGTCCAACCGGTTTGATCGCTCATGATGCTGAGTGTAACGTCCACAGCCACAGATGGTCCAAATTCGCAAAGACAGCGTCGTTTCAAGCAAGTGATAGACTGCCAAAAAAACATGCACAAAATGTACACGATTTGAGGGAAGGCACGACTCACTCACACACATGGGACATGGACGTACTGGCGGCGGCGGCGGCGAACGGCGCGAGCAATCAGGCGTTCGCTTTTTTGGACATTTCCACCACATACACCGCGAAATGGGTCAGAAAAAGCACAGGAGCTTTGGCGTGATCAATTGGCGTGTATCTACTATACGTAATATCGCGTCACAGGAGGCAAATTTGTTTGCCAGCCAATAGCCGCTTCATCAGATCCCTGTGTGATAGAATATGCGTAATACGCGCCATGGTGCCTATGTCCACCATGTCCAAGGAAATGATGTAAGTGCTCGAAAAGGAAAGTGACCTACCAATGGGTTACCGCCCATGAGGTTGCACATGGGTGCAGACCCAATGCCGTAGAGCTTACCGCTGTCAACCTGCATGCACGCGGATGCTGGGACTATCTTTGTACCACTTTGGTATGTTGTAGCTTGTGACCAGCAATCTTCAGGTCAGACTACTGCTCGATGGTGCGTGCTTGTGGCTGCACTGCAGTCCCCGCAATGCATTGTCGAATTTGGCAGTCACTGATTTTCTCGTCAACGAGTTGCAATATATCTTAGCCAGAGAAAGACTGGGTCTTCCGGACATGGTCGGTCGGAAGTCGAATTGCGCTGTGGAGCGACTAGCTTGCCACGATGCACGCTATCTGCCGCGTCAAGCGCGGACGCTGGATATGCTACACGAGTACTGTTGCCAGTGGTTCGTGCAGCATGCTTGTGCCATTCTATATCCACGCGGAGCAAATTCCTGTTGCCGCCGTGCATAAATGCATGGCGACTTCGCGGCAAGACCGATCGTAGCCGACTTCCTGGTCCGTCGTGCTTGATGGCTGTCGCTACCCGCGCCGCCTCTGTCCACTCTCTAAGACTGACTGGAGGCACCATCCCAATGGAACTTAGGGTTTCGGAAGAATTGCCGACTGGCACGAGCACAACAAGTCATGAAATGTGATAGATCGAGAGTCCGAATCCACGCGATCGGAGCACAAGAAGTTCCTCCCAGGGTGGATAAGTTGTTACCCGGGCCTAGGGTCGACCCCTGCACCGGTGTGGTTGTTTTTGAATTCGGCGAGGTTGTCCTCTACCCAGGCGGCTGGTAGCGACGAGAAGTATTGACCGGGTGGCGTCCATGCAATGGTTCTGACGGGTAGGTATCTCCTTCGCTGCCACGGACATGACCTTGCGCATTCATTATTGGCAATACTGGCCTGATTCTAATGTGATGCCAGACTGCTGCAGGTGTCGACGCACGCAAACATGATGTGGCAACGAGTCGGGACACCAGGCGCGAATGCTATCGTTTAGCTGCAGGCCGTGTAGATTGCAACATGGAAGGTTGCACAATAGTGCGGGGAGAGCAAATTCGGTTTTGGCTTGTAAGTCGTGTCATGCTCAACCCGCCAGACCGCTACCTATCTAAGAGCTTTCGGCGCTCTGCAGCATGGGTATGTAGCGCTTGTCGTTTGCTAGTTCGTTGGGACATTCGGCAGCTGCGTACTGCATGATTGACTATAGCCGACACTGTACGTCGCATGGGCTTCGGCCTCTCATTGCTGCTTCAGGAAGCGGAATACATGCCGCCAGACGCCTTACGTGCGCTGTGGTTCTTGACACAGGAGGTTGAGCCCGACACAGACTGACGTCAGATGCGACGGCAATCATATGCAAGCTGGGGGTCCTCGGTGAAGTTGCCACGGATTCCTGCATGTAGCACAATGTTGTGGCCGGGGGCTGCAACATGTTAGCCATTAAGCCATAACCCCTGCGTACCACATATTAATCGATACGAGTGTACGAGCGACCCTTGGGCTGTGGGCCTATGTCGTTGCGCACGCCACTCGAGGTCTGTGCTTTAAGAGTAGTCGCAAATGGCTCCTCCCCTTTGAATGTTGCCTGACACTTTTCCGCTCACATCGAGACGCCTTTCGAACAAGTTGTCGACACCTCAAGGACGACCGCAGACCAAAGGAACCGAAGATTCCAGGAAGTGCCACGCTATTGACGAATGGTCGCGATGCCATGTTCGAAAAACGGCCCATGTTGTGCGAGCGTGGCTGCGCACTTAATCAAGGAATTGTCTCAAGAGTACGAAGCTGGTGACTGGTCGTTCTGCTTGGCGATACTGCCCTGTACTATGGCTGACGCGCGTCAGCCAAGCTTCGAGCAGCAATGCCTTGCTTTCCGATAACATGGTGCCCAACGCAGTCGTGCAGAGGATGGTCAAATTGGTACTTGGTAAGCTGCTCAAGCACTTGCAGCAACCAGCACAAAGCGCTGGCAAAAGAATTCGCATTAGTAGCTTTGGTACTCAGGTGATCCCGAGGATCTTACAGACGATAGCGCCGTGGCTTGTGCATGGACGAGATGCAATACAGATGTGTACAGCGTCTTCAGACCCGCATCGATACAGATCGGATCCTCTGGAGGCTCAATAGCTGGACCGCGATCGACGTGAATCTAAGAAGCTCCAGCTCGAAACCACGTTTGCTTGAGATGCAATGCACGACTGCAGACAATTCACAGCATCCGATAGCAGTGAAGCGATGCCGATCGACAGTGGTACTTCGGCTTGCTGGCTTGCAGCTTACCTGGTCGACAAATGCATTGCTGAGGCTGAGCGTAACAAGCACCGACGCCAGGAACTTGGTTTTAGCTATGACCATGTGCACCTACAGCGCTGAAGAGTTTGTGTAGATGTGCAAAGCGATCCGACGCGTGCAGCTCCAGCATTCGGCTACAGCGTTCGAAGGCTACGAAACGAGCAGCTGTAACGCATTTAGGCCATTCCAAGCCGGTCATATGCTTTCATAGTCATCACAGCGCGTTACGGCATCTAGACGGCCTAGTTCGCGCGAAGTGGGCTCTACGATGTTTTGCGTCGCGGGCGACGGGAGATTGATGCTCAATTGCGCTGTGTCAGCGGCGCCGGTCGACCGAAGTCCGATCACTGCCAGTATACCTCCTCATTTTGAAGCGATCCTCGAATGCTCGCGATCCAGTTGCTCTTCCTTCTCTCGTCGATTCGGGACGTTGCAAATATACACCTTCTCAACAGTCTTGAGTGCGGTACCATGGCTCCGCTTCCACAACGCATGCTCCTTTTTTCCAGCGGCCTTATCCCGTATTTCAGTGTTGTCTTAATTCGCCTGTAAAGAGCGACATTGTTCGACAGGTCTGCCATCTTCATTCACATCTCGCCTGATCGTTCATCAAGTTGCCTTTGTTCCTTCTTCTTGCCTGTGGCGAGAATCTCTTGTTTGACATTAGCCGAGCAACATCGCTGTGAGCAGCTTGGTCATGATCAAATCGTCCTTGTTGCAATATCGTCTGTTGGTCGACAAATTCACGAGCTCCGCTATGGCGTCTTTCGACCTCCGCGCTTTGTCAACCGCCGCCTGTTGAATATCCTTAAGCCGTCGTCAATAGCGTTCAAAGGCCACTATGGTGCGAGTTGTGCTTAGATGCCAAGATGCTTCTTCTACAGAGCATCTAACAGGCTTCGGGACGGGAGACGCATTCTTGTCAACGATACCCCAAACCTGACGTGTACCAACTCGTGGGTGTTAGAGAACCACTGCGCAGTATTTCTTGTCTACTTATTCCGCGGTGCTTGTGTCCGAGCGGGAACGGACAGTGTCCCACTATAACGCACACTGTGTTTGTGGAGCCTTTGACCGTGATTTGCTTTAGTATGTAGTGCAACTGCGCGCATCCGATGCAACGTCAATAGTCTGCTGAACGCGACCATGTTGGCGCACCTGTAAGGGCATCACTTCGTTATGATGCGCTGTAGGTCTGGCTCCTGATAAGCGGAATTGCCAGGCTGCATTCTTCCTTGTGATCGTCTCATTGATGCAAACATGCATATCATCGCCACCTCCAGTCTGAACACTCAAAGTTTGCATAACAGAGAAACTCATTGCTCAAGCCCTTGCTATGTTTGGGCTCGAATGTTGTCGTCTTGACGCCCAGCTTGGCATAGAGCTTGCTAATCGTTATGCTCATCCTTTCGCCCGTGCACGAGATGAATCGCAGCCCGCATTCATCACTATCGGACCACTCTTTCGCAAGATAGCGAACTGTCAGTGCTGTTTTCGTTTGGCAATCGTCTGACAAGAACGGCGGGTCTGCAATAATGCGATCGAACTTGCTCTTCATGGCAGCTGGCAGCTTCAGAGGTTGTTGGAAGTCATAGTACTGGAAGTCGGATCCAACGATCTCGAAGCGCCGATCATACTCCAGCAGGCATAGTGTGGGTCTAGGAAGTGATTGGTCTACGGCCAGTATGTTGCGTGCAGCGACATATACACTGGGCGCGGAAACGATGGCAATTGCTGAATCTGCAGTGGCGTCTGTCAAAAGCTGTTGCGCAAGAGTCCGAGCCGTATCGTCTGTGTACCAGAATTGGCTTGCGTTCCAGTCCTCCCCGAAAAGGTCCATGCTCAGCTCGCCATCTTGAAATTTACCACCCTCGAAATCAGCCTCTGCTTGCGCCTTCAGATCCTCAAAATGTTTGGCCTTGGCATCCTTCTCGAGGTTGAATTGCTGCAGCACCGCGAGAGTGTCGGCTCGTAGTTGGCTGGTGAAATGTGGATTTAGTTTCACATGCTGTTTGCAGGTAGCGGTTACATCAAGCGTACGGGATATCCTCATCGTCCGTCATCGTCGATGCCTTTGTATGAGAGTGTTGCAATTCTCTCTCTGGTCGTGTTTGTACGCGAGATCTTACGATACTCTGGTCGGTGTGAACGATGACAACCTGGAAGGTTTCTTCACGAAACAAAGAACTTGAAAGAAGGCGTGATGAAATTGTGAAGGCACGCCGGCGGCTGCTTCACAAGGATCGGAGCGGGCCGAGCGTCGGGTGACGACACGGCGGCGCCTATCCGCTGCCCTGCCTGCTTGCTGAGAGGCTGAGCAACCTACCACATCATCCACCACCAGCTTCCACCTTCTCTGCCACCTACTCGCCTCATATACTACTCCAAAAAGGCCACGACATCTCCCACGACTGGCTGATCACACTATCCTGCGCTTGAGCGACAGAGCCATGAGCTCACAGCGCTACCAATCCGTACGTAATCGCGAACCCGCTGCGTGCAGGGGCGACATCGTGTTCGAATAGAGCAACACGGACTGACGAAAGGTCATTGCAGGTGGCAGCAGTTGACGACGATGACCATGTATCAGGACCAGCACCGATAGCTGTCCCCAACTCGCCGCCGCCCTCCTTCCGATCACGCCCCTCATCGCGACGACAATCCCGGGACGACCCACGTCAGACCGCAGATGACCGAGATCTCGACGACGCATTCGATGCACCCTCAGATGATGAAGATGACGACGACGACGCACGAGATCGAAGGCGACTGATGGGGAGCAGCACCAACGACGCGACATCACCCACAACAGGCAATAATTCGCTTCGCCCTATTGCGCCGCAGAGGACAGTGACGCAGATACCCACCTTCACCCCGTCAGCAGCGGCTCCCAGTGGACGCGTGATTGGCAATTCCTCTGATGGTGTCTTCGCCAACATCGCCGCCAAGCCCCGCGCTGGCGACGACGTGGATGAGAAACCCCCAACGTACGAACAAGCCGCCGCAGATGCCACCCCGCCTTACTGGGAAACCACTGTGCTATCTCCCTACGCCACAACCGGGAATCCAGACGACGTCTTCATCGATGGCTTGCTCGTCGGATCATTGTTTTCCTTCATCTGGAACGCCCTGATCTCCATGTCATTCCAACTGATCGGATTCCTGCTGACCTACCTATTGCATACTACCCACGCGGCCAAACATGGTTCGCGCGCGGGACTAGGGATTACGTTGGTGCAATATGGATTCCAGATGCGGTATGCTGCTTCTGCAGGACGCCCTGGAGACGATCCCACCAACGGCGCGCCAGTGGAAGGTGTTCCCGACGACCCAAACTCACATGATTTCGACCCGAGCAAAGTCGCCGGGGGCAATAGCGGTGCGTCGGGAGCGGCGGGTCTGACTACGACGGACTGGCTGAGCTACGCATTGATGATCGTGGGATGGTTTATATTGATCCGGGCCGCTTCGGACTTCATGAAGGCACGGAGACAAGAAGCGCTCGTAAGGTCGAGCCCAGACAGAGGGCTGGGTGTGGCTGTAGTTGCAGAGAATGAGACACCTGCGCAAGCTGTGTAAAAAGCGCTGTAGAAAAGGGGGATATATTGCAATGAGTTACGACACCGGGAATAGGACGGACACGGGAGAGACACCGCCATGGGAAATTATGTTAGGGCGGGCAGGCAGGCGTGGGTGTTTTGCAAATCATCGCGAGCGGATTGTTAATGTGCGCCGTGTTCTTACTTTGCTATCCGGCCTAGCACGATAAGGAGGTACTTGCGTTGATCAGCTGAGCTGGCGGATTGTTTTGTATAGTTCGAAATCGTTGAACCACGTCCATATCTGGTCCGTTTTCCTTCTTCCGATCCTCCTTTCTCCCTGGATGATTCTGCCGATACCAATATAAGTCACTCACTCTCGTGAAAGCAAGCGTTGTTGTATGACATGTTACGTCCAACGCATCTGATCATCTCGCTACCTGCTGAGGGGTCCAATGACCACCTTCGAAGCACGTCCAGCAAACGGGATGGCAAACGTATGGCCAGCCAGTTCCGTGAAGCGCGGATTTGGCTCCGATAGTAATTGACCTACTTAGTCTTTGGAGCAACATTTCCTCCAAGTGGGCGTGATCGTGTGCTGTTGACATCGGGACTCGTCCACTTCCACCATGTACAATCATGTACTATGCACATCAGTGGCATCAACGCATGGAGGATGTCAGGCGCTGCGACCGAGAGTCGTGGACAACAATTCAAGGACACAACCATGACCGAAAGTCATTTAAGCGTAGCGAAGTAGAAAAAAAAGTTAGAGCGTGGTACTACTAGTAGCGTTCTACAACACCACATCACCCTCGCCCGCTAGCTGGATCAAGATCAAAAATCAAATCCAACCCATTCCCTCTTCGGCGGAATCTCCGGCATGATCCCATCTTTGAACGCGTTGTCCATCCGCATAAAGTCATATAATTCCTTCAATTGCCTGCCAAGATCACTCTCCACCGTTTCGGGCAGTGGCTCTGCGTCTGGGATCTCACGGTCAAATTTACCATGTGGGAACCAAATCCTGACTCGCTTTTGGTTTCCCGGATCCTGTGGCGTTGGATCAGGGACAAGGTAGTAAGGGATGGTAACCGGTTTTCTTGGGTCGCTGGTGTCTTGGAGGATTTGGACTTGGTGGCCTTTCCAGACTGATGGGTAAGCTTGCTGTTGTGAGTGATTTGCCGCAGTGTTCGCGGGATTCGTCGTTTGTGATGATGCGCCGAAGGCTGTAGCTCCCTGGGAGGGTGCTCCAAAAGCAGAGGTGGTGGTGGGTGCGCCGCCGAATGGTGATGCTGTACCGAAAGCAGTCCTTTCCTGGTTTGCCGTTGAACCAAATGCTGCTGGCGTTTTAGCACCAAACCCGCCCGCGGTGCCAAATGCTGTTGCACTAGTCGAACTGCCGAACGGGGGATATGTAGCTGGAGTACATGTTTGGCCGAAGGCTGGCGCGGTCTGTGGCGCACTGCCGAATGGGCTTTTGGTTGCGCCTATACCAGACGCTGTGCCGAATGCTGAAGTCGTTGGCGGCTGCTGAACGCCGAAGGGCGATGACTGTGCCGGTTGCGACGCTGCGCCGAAGCCTGACTGACCAAATGCTGTTGCTGGCTTCGAGGAGCCGAAACCACTTGATCCAAAAGCAGGTTGTGATGCAGATGCTGCTCCAAAGCCTGACGATGCTGGTTGTGGAGATGATGTGCCGAAGCCTGTAGGCTTCTGTGGACCGAAACCTGATGCTCCGAAAGCAGGTCGTGATGATGGTGCTGCTGCTCCCAAGCCAGTCGCAGGTGCGGAGGTGTGACCGAATGCTGCAGGTTGCGCTGATACTCCACCAAAAGTGCTCGTTGGAGCTGTCGTCTGGCCAAATGCGGGTGTGGATTGCGCCCCGCCACCCCAAGGGCTCGGCCTCGCGCCCAGTCCTCCGGTCTGGCCGAAACCGGTACCTGCTCCTGGCTGAGATGTGGCTCCAAAGGCCGGCGCTGCTCTGGATGTTGCACTCGCACCAAAGCCGCCGCTTTGTGCTGGTGTCGAAGACGACCCGAAGGTTGGTCTGGAGGCGCCGAATGCTGTGGCGGTACCAAAGGTACTGCCGCTGATTGCTGTAGGCGCAGAAGAGGAGCCAAAGCCACCAGCAGACTGTCCCAGCCCGATCTTCTGTTGCGGTCTTGGAAACGGTTGTGTCGGCTTGACCTCCAGCGCATTGCGATTACTCGGGTCATTCTGCCCATCAACCACGTATTTCCGTGCACCCTCAGGGTCGTTTAATATAGTTTGCACCCTTTGCTCGGCCTGCTCCAGCATCTGCCTCTCGTGATTGACCTGTTCCCTGATTAGCTCGAACAAGGCGAATCTAGATGCGTGAAACGCACGTATTCCTGCTCGTTGCCTAGCGCCTTTGCCAAGTAATACTTGACTCGCATCTCCTCTGGGCTCTGCTCGATCGCGCCTTCCATCAGCTGTCGTGGAGCGTCTCTACCTGGTGCATATGCAGATAGCGGCCATATCGGCCGTTCCCCGGGAGGATCGGCACCAGACCGGCTGTTGAGGTCAATTTTGATGCCCTCGATGGTTATGCCGAAGCTATATGGCATCAGTTTCCTCACGAATACACATGGAGTGTGGTGGCGCACTCACGGATCAGATGGTCCTGCACGTCCGTTAGCCGTTACTCTCCGAGCGCGGAAAGTCATGTTGTGTTGTCTCTGTGATGTGGTTTGAAGACTGATGATGTAGGGAAGGGGCGTGAGGAGTCGCGCGGCAGTTTGATCGGTCGGTGGTGGCTCCAGTACTGCATGAAGTGGCGGACAGACATAGTAGATAGCGTAGACATAGTAGACATAGTAGACGTAGTAGACATAGTAGACATAGTAGTAGTGTTCACGTACCTCCACCTATCGCACCTGATCTACCACGACCTCCATGGCCGCCGGCAGTGGAAAGTGCACCGAATCGGTTCTGGTTGGAGGCGAGGCCCTGGTTTCTGTCTCTGTCTGAACCTGGGTGCTCGAAGCTACATTGGTCTACACGTGCATCATCATCAGTAGTGCTTCGCCCTTGCCTTTTGGCAGCTTCGTCCGGGTACTTCTTACTTCCTCTCTTGCAGCTGTTGCTTTGCCAAAACTTGCACACGACCATTTTACAACCCTTCAGCCTGCCCTCAGGCAACAACGCAAGTTCTCGAGTCTGCGATCATGTGACGTACATGTACTCAATCGAGGGTTACAATGTTGGATGTGATAGTGAGATGTGCCTAGAAGCCCTTGCAGTGTGCTATGTCCTGATGCTTCTGGCCCGCGCGTTACGTAGCGCGTAGCTGCAAACGACCGACAGATCAATAATCGCTTCACGACTATGTCGCTCGCTCAGATGATCTTGGCTAGACTCAACAAGCCCGACCGTCGATGCGAAGTTCTCCGTGTGTATGGTAATGCGAAGCAGTTGAAGTCGTGGACATGGATGTCAACGGCTGTCAATGGTCGCGTACCAAATTTGGGAAGGAACGCGCGACTGACAGGGTTTACACGGCCCGCAGAAGCTAGTCTAATGCTGGCCGATCTAGCGGGACGTCGACCTCGAAAAGCCGGCCTACTCTACAATCCTTCTCTCGAGATGAAAGGGATCTCGTAGTCCTGGCGTAACGCCTTACGACGATACCCGCGTCGCATAATGAACAACTTGAACGCCATCATGACACTCTCGACCAGGATCTGAGACCAGACCACAATTGCTGCCGCCACTGCTGCCACCGCCACCATCGTGGACCATCCACGCGTTGCGAACCGCGATCGACTCGACTCCACATTCGAGCCGCGCATATAGAGACTGCCGCGAAGTCTTCGCCGATACCTCATCAGGAGACTGACACTGGGATATGAAGCAAACAAGAAGGAGAACCAAAAGGATACAAACGCTTCATGCACCCCTTCTCTTTTCCCATTGTCGGCATATTCGTAGCAGGATACATCACCGCGCGCTGGGATCTCGTCACCAGGCTTTATGAACTTGCCATATTTGCGTGGGATCACGGTGTCATCGTGTGTAAATCGCCATCATGATACGAGGATATGCACTGATGGCTGTGCAGACACGCGCCGCCAAAGGTTTCGCACTCTTATCGCTGATCTTCGTCTTGATCGTCATACCAATCGAGCGCATAGCCGCGAGAGAGGCTGAGCTTGTCAGTGTGCCATTTCCGTCTACAGCGCATGACCTTCGTACTGACGCGCGATAACAGCATCCACGTTCACAAGATACTGGCATCTCGGCCAGAGAACAGCTCCGTCGAAGAGGCTCATTCGAGGGGTGAAACTGAGTTTCCCGCGATGGGAGCATGACCACCAGTAATCATGGGCTGATGCGCGTATTCTGGCCCTCAGATGCGCCCAGAGATGACATACCAGGCGTTCTGGTGGGATGGAGAAACTCTGACTTGGACATCCTGGTTGTCGGCGTGCTGCAAGGAGTCGATGTAAGTATAGTCCACCATTAGCAGCAGCCAGATCCCGCTTGACGCTCGACAGGCAAAAAGTGTCGAGTACGCGCTTCGAATGCGTACTTTGTTCCGAGGTAGCCCACATTCGATCGACAAGATAATCCTCCGCTGCGGTGATAAGCCACTACAAGTACTCGGTACCCTCAACTCGCCTGAGACGCCTGATGCCTTCGATCCTAAGCTGCTGTCTTTGCATACGATGCCCCGAATCTCCATTCCACGCGTAGATTGCCCACGCGACGCACGAATCACGATGCAAATAGTGACATTCGATCGCCCGGATCCCAACCGTATGCAATATCTGTCCTTGACACCAATCTCGCTGGCGCTCGGCCACGAGGGAGGTGCATTTGGTAGCGTGCCGCCGTTCGACAACATCGACAAAGACGACGAGCGAGAAAGAAAGCGGAAAGAGAAGCTGGTACAGAAGCTCAAGCAGCACACAGTCGTGCATCATCCTCGTACGGAGAAAGAGCTGGCGCTCGACAATATCATTGTGCAAATAAACTGCTCCGCGGAGCTTGATGCGTTGATGCAGCAGAATATCGGCATGGTTGGTGTCAGGATCAAGCGGACGATGAGCGTCAGTGAGCGCGTGGTAGAGTCTGCCACAACGCTCTGGGACTTCGCCTTGTTGTGGTCGAAACAGACATTGAGGCAGCATGTTGGACCGTTTGCCTTCCAGATGTTTGTCCTATATCTGATGGTGCTGCGGATCGCTGCCGAAGCAATGCTGATGCTCCTGGATTGGCGGCCTTTTGGCAACGCCGCACTTAAAGATATCTCTGCCACGGCACAACAGCTCGACATCCGCTTGCAGCAGTTCTGTTACTGGCCCGACCAGTACATGACTCTGCACAAACGTCGAAACGACTGGGAGAGCATTACAAACAGCCATCCGGAATATATCAGATTTTTCAACAGTCTGTGGCTGGTCGCGAACGACGTGATCATCGGCATCGCGCTTGGCTCCTACATCATCGAGAACGTCGATTTGGTCGCTGCACAAATGGACTTGGTCGTGAATAACTACTCCATCGAAGGTCTGCAGCAAATGCTGACTTGGCTGATGGACTATCCGGCTGGCCTCAAACTCAATACTGAGCTGGCAACGTTCTTGGGAGATCTCTTCCTCTGGGTCATTGACTACTGGAATGGCTGCATGCATCAGCTCCGTCCCACACTGCCGACCGTCATCCGAGTGATAGGTCTCTCGAGCTTTGCAGGCGCGAGTTTGCCAATATCCATGTTCTCGGATCTGTTGTCGGTGCTCACCATCCATATCTACTCCTTTTACATTGCATCGGCGAGGATCTACAACTGGCAGCTCACCATCATTATTTCTCTGTTTCACCTATTCCGAGGCAAGAAACGCAATGTGCTCCGGAACCGGATTGATAGCTGCGACTACGACCTCGATCAGCTTTTGCTCGGCACGATTCTATTTACACTGCTGTTCTTCTTGCTTCCGACAGTGGCCGTCTTCTACGCCACGTTTGCTGGAGCACGAATGACCATCATCGCTCTCAAGGCCGCCCTGGACACATGGCTGGCATGTCTCAACCATTTCCCGCTCTTCGCGCTCATGTTGCGCATCAAAGACTCCAGGCGTTTACCGGGTGGCATTCGATTTGAGTTACAAGATACCCCTCACGCGTTGATTTCTGCATCTTCGAATTCTGAACAGCACAACACCTCGGTACCTACTTCTTACGTGAAATTAAAGGTGAGCAGTGTGCCAACATGTCACAATCGAGCGCCGCGCTGACATACGCCATAGTCCATTGCACTGCCCCTGTCCCTAACCTTCTCTCAATATAATCAGCTCGGCCATCGACTGCGAAAGCACTATCTGTCACCACGGGTCTTCCTCTGCCTACTCTCTGGTCAATTCGTCCCTCCTATTCATCGGAAGAACCTGTATAGCTTGCAGTACAGCATGCTTCCAGTCCAGCGAATAACGATTGGCCAGCTCTGGAAGCTGCTGACAGAAGAGCCGAAGCCGGAAGGGATGGTATACACGAATGGGCATATAGTATCACCAGCTGTTGGAGGTAGGAAGCAGAACAGGCAAGCGAGAACCGCGCATGGCTACTGGTGGAGCAAGTAGCTTACATAACGAAGTTATTGATGCCCTGTACAGACTTGCTACGCTCTATCAGCTCGGGGCTCGTTTGCGTGTTTTCCAACGCGCATTATCGTGATCTTAAGCACGCCATCTGCTACTGCAGCTACTTTGGCTTGGTGGTGAAGAATTAATCGTTCCTGCCGTTCTCGACCTCCTCTGCCTAGTTTCGACCCTACCATGTCCGAAATGCCAACAAGCAGGTGAAAGGTGGTTCGAAGTGCCAAGACCAGCACAATGTAGACTACCATGCAGGAAACAGCGTAGCGTGCCGCAGCTCGACCGATGTCTCCGACCACCATTCGCGAGCGCTTCCTGCACAGTCGTGCGGCCACTACGAGCCTGCGACAAACCGCACCCAAAGCTAAGTACGCGATGATCAGACGAAGGCCCCAACAGCACGAGTCAGCATGTCACGAACCGATGAGGCAGCCTTTTACTCACAATCGACGGCACTTCCTGCGAATCAACCCATCCACCTAGCGCACAAAAGGGGCATTGCCATTGCTAATTCTGGCGCCTGAAGCTTTTCGATTGCCCAGCACACGAGGTATACAACGCCCCTCTTCGGGCGAGCAGCAGTGAGGGATCAGTAACAATTATGGCTGAGCTTTTCAGGATCTCGTGCCGGTATAGGGCTGCCAGTCCTCGGTCGTGATGGTCCTCGTGGAGATAGTGTCCTGCGAGCTTAGTGGAGTCTGTGTCTGTGTCTGTGTCTGTGTCTGTGTCTGGTGGCGAATTCATTCGGGTTATGGAGATCCTTTTTTTTGGACTTGACCTGTTGTTGGAGGAGGAGGGGCGCGAGTGGCGGGCGTTGCGGGTTGGGGAGAAGTCGAGCTGGTCTTTTTCTTTTGGATGGCGTTCGTTCTTGGGATTGGTGGCATTTTGATGGAGGGGTGGGTTTGGGTTTGGGTTTGGGTTTGGGTTCTTTTTGTGGTGCTGCATTTTTGGGAAGTGTGAGAGTGAGGATGCGAGGAGGATCGGTTGTGACCGCGTATCTGTGGATGTGCCGTCGGAGTTCGGTGGGCAGTTACAGCAGGCACAACGTCTGGCACGGCATGATGTGTAGTGATCCTTACGTTGATGACTGGAGTAGTCTCAGGCCTCTTTTGTGGCGTCGAGTAGTTTGGGCAGGCCCGTATTGACACTACATAGCAAGAGATGACTATCGACAACGCACGCGGCACGGATCGTTCTCACGTGAATATCTTCTGTGCGCATTGAACGATCCCTTGGCTTCATCACATCTTTGACAATGCTGCGAATCTATTGCACGTTTGCTAAGAGGAAAACTAAACCATCGCTGGGGCGCCTATACAATGGATTTCTCCTTGTACGTCAATGGTGGAATGAAGGCTCGATTCATTGTTCTGGCGCTGGTGAATGCTAACAACGAATACATAAGCAGACCTGTCCTCCTAAGCATATGATATGTTCCTCATACACACATTCACCAGCCTAGCTAGCCGACAACTGCGAGCTAGCTGGCCTCGTGGCTCTCTACGCGAGCCACGGGGTCGTCTCTATATAACACCACTCTTTTGGCCTAGATATACACTAAACACAACAACATCCTCCACACAGTACACGAGCACTACCACCGCTTCGCATACTACCACAAGACAACACTACATAAACATATTATGGCACCCACACCACTCCCTTCGTCATTCTCCCAGGACAAGAAGGACCAGATCCTCGAGGCCATTATAGCCGCTACTACCTTCGTGCACTCCTCAACCACAATCATAGAATACGCACGCATCATCTTCGGCGAAGAGACCGCCAACCAGGCTCGCGAGGTATGCCTACCAGCCCAAAGCATCCACCTCCCCATCCCTAACATGTAGCAGGACCGAAAGCAAGACGAAAAGGAGATCTTCGCATCTGACGGCTTCACCGGATCCGCTCCGGCGAACCGCAGCTCCGCCCGCGCATACTGCCTCCTAAGGGACGCGGGCGAAGAGGCAAATGCGGAGGAGTGGAAGAAGGTCATTGTCCCGATGCATTTTGTCGAGGGAGATTTCGAGGCGGAGGTGCAGAATGTCCAGAATGGCTTGTGATTGATTGATTGATCGGTCGATCGATCTATATGTGGTTAGCGGGTCAGAGGGCGCATGGACGCTGGTCGATTACTTCAGCATACGCAGATAGCAGGCATAGATGTCAGTTGACGTATGATCCTTGAGGCTGATATGGCAACTACAACCTATGTCCACACATCCTTCAGCATCATGGCATTCGCATGTACAGTCTCCGCCAGCCAGGCCAGAGAGGTATGCATATACTCGAGCCTCTGCATTCATTCACCTCACCAAGCCTAACATGTGACAGGACCACAAGGCAGAAGAAAAAGCAACGCACGCAGCCAACGGCTTCACCGGCTCAGCAAGAGTCAGCTCCGCACGCGTCTATTGTCTCCTCCAGGATGCGTACAAAGAGACAGATGCAGACGGATAAAAGCGGGTAATCGTTCCAATGAACTTCATCCGCCAAGACTTCCAGGAACCAATCGAGGAAGTCCAGGGTAGCGACTAAATAACTTCCAGCATGTACTTAGCATCGTCTCAAAGCACACGCACACGAGTCTCCCACTTCAGCATATACAGATACGACATATAACACTTCCCAAAATCGACACGTCATGATACTGGAATAGCGGCATCGAAAGATGCAATTACCCTATTGACGCCTGACGACCACGCTCAGATCTGGACTACTCCCGATGCGTATGAAAACGACAAAGAACCCTCGTGACGATGGACTGCCATCTGCGTGTGGGAAGCGCCTACTCCCGCCAGAGGTGTTTGGCGTGCACGCTCGAAAACTTGCTGCTGTTCCTGACTCCATGATGATGAAATGTAAACTTTCGTAACGATTGCGGATCGGCGCTCGCGGTGCGCCTGCTTGAGGCAAAGGTCCAGTCGTCCACGCTCGAAGTTTTGCTGTCCCAATCGACTTTATGACTATAGGAATGTAGTCTTGTAATAACGAGCAGCCTGCGCGCACGACGCGCCTACTTCAGACAAGAGTGCGCGTCGTCCACGCTCAAAGTGCTACTGCCCTAGCTTGGTAGAAATCAGATGTAGTGTCCGAGTGAGCACTAGTCTACGCATGCGTGGCCTGAGACGAAGTTCCCGTCGTCCACGCTTAAAGTATGACTGGCCTGAATTGATGAATATGGAATGGGGTCTCGTAATAAGTGGCAGTGTGCGTGGGCCAAGCGCTTGCTCTCCCAAAAAGTGGGTCCAATCGTCCACGCTCGTCGCGAATCTGTCCTTCCTTCATAGCAGCCTAACGGTATAGCGGTATTACCAAGTCTATGGCGCGTACCGCCCCGTTCTCCTTATGTAGCTATCACATTGCTATGGCCGTTAGGTTGCTCACTCACATGGCCATTGGCTTGTCCGTTGACATGACCGTTCGCCTGAGATGCGTGACTCTGTCTCCGTACTACCTTCTGTACCAGCCAACTCATTCGCTTACTACTCGTACTCGTTCTTGTCGATCTGATACTGTTGACCCGATCAATCGACCCAAAATTGGGAATCTTTTCCAGCGCACCCACAGCAACCTCGATGAGATAGACCTTGACCGCATTGCGCACTATTGATTCAGCTCTGACGACCACGCGATGTCGTTTGCCAAAGATCATTGTACCGAAACCAACTGGCTCGAAAGGCCTGTAGCATTCCCTTAGAGAAGCAAGATCTCGGCATTCGACGATGTCAAAGCCTGGCTCGCAGTCTTCGCCTGATCCCAACAGGATTGCAAGCCTCTTTTCGTCGTCGTCCCTGCCAACCAGGATCACTGCAGTCAGCCGATGATCGGCTTTGACCATCTTATACGTGACTGACATGTGCTCGGGTACGTGTTCAGGATGTTTCAAATCTTTCAACACATCGCCAAAGTCCTTCGCGGACGGCTTAGGAGGCTGGTAGTGCACATCGATGAATTTGTAGCCATCCCACGTCCGAAATCTGCTGATGTGGAACAGGTGTGTGGGAAGCACAGACTCCTTCGGCTTGTGCTTTTGTACTGCATCATTGCTGTTGAAAGAATGCATAGACAGCGAGGACACAATCGATGGCGGTATTGTTTGGCGCACAAAGATCTGTTCGACTTCACCTCGTTTCTCGATGGGTGTGATCTCGTTACATCGTATCCTTACGTATTGCCTGTCGCCGAAGGGTAGTTTTCGCAGACGAATGGCAAGGTAGCCATCCTGAGTGGCTGGGTCGGGACAAGGAAGAGCCGCCACGACTTCATCTTCTTTGGCAGCGTCCAGATGTAAGCTGATGCGAATACCACGATTACTCATCTCGAAAGGTATCAGATCCTCAAATGCGTACGATCTGTAATTGGCAGAGTGCGCAAAGGCACTTGGACTGTCGGCCAGAAGCCCATGCATGCGCTCGCCGATCTCTGGATCCTTCCACGCGAACAGCGAATGGTCATCGGAGACTCGCATGATCTCTTCCTGGAGGCGCAAGAAAGCTTTGCTGCCTTCACCATAGAGTATGCTCATGTTTACGCCGAACAGACCCATCAAAGAATATGCTCTGTCTTCGGTCGAGGCAGTAGTGCGATGCGCAGCCCAAGACATGCGTGTAGCAATGCTCTCGTCCTCGAACAGTCTCGAACCTTCAAGTATGGGAACATTGATCCTGGTCGCATCCGAAAGAAGCTTCGCAAGCTCATGCTTATCACCTAGACGCGTCCACTCCAATGAATAGAAGACCACATGGCCAGGTGCAATGAGGTCTGCCAACGTCCAGCCGCCAGTGAGCCAATTCGTAGTCAAGCGCTTACGGCGTAACATGTCTCGCCACGCTTCTAGGGGTACATCACCCAGAAATGCGTAGCAAATCGCCGAGCCTTGAAGCCAATCCCATCTTGAATTGATAGCCGCTGCCAGCTCAGCGCTACTCGTGCGATCTATACAGGCAGTATCAATCCAGAGCCAGTCTTTACCATCTTCGTCCGCTTGCTCGAGCGCAAATGCGAGTTTCGCCCATCCTGGCTTGAGGGTCAAGGAAGCGGCCTCTTCAGTCTTCAAATCGACCGAGATGTGACCTTCGCGATATCGTATGGTCGGGTCGCAGCAAGCTAAGAGATCGTTGAACAATACTTCGTCTTGAGGTGAGGTCCAGATATGTGACAGTGTAGCGTACCGAACCTTCCGGTCACCATGGTCGTGCAGCTCGAGAGTCGCTGGATCCCCTGTCACGAAAGGGCCAGTTCGCAAGAGCCTCATTGTCAAGGAAGGCCAGCAATATCAATGTGCCTTTCGCAATAGCCGTATGAATGGCTGGAATGATGTTTCGTGTGCAGACTTCTCATCGTAGCCGCCTCGCTTCGTGGCATGTAGTGCAAGCGCCGTCATTCTGAAGGCTTATTCAACCCGATCTGCCGCGTGCCACGTGCAGCCAAGGTCGCACGAGCCCATTCTAGGTGAAACGGCATTCCTTGATCAACGATAACGCAAGATTGCTTGTATGGCGGTGTAACTGGACCAATGCATCATGCATAATGACCTTTCCTCGCATCACGGAAGGCCCATATGCCGAATTCCAGACGTTGAAGCGCACGCCTACCAGGATCAGGCCGTCGCCTGAGAGTTGATCCCTGTGTAGGATCTTGCGAACGTGACGGTGTACAAAGCTTTGCACCAGCTTCCCCTCTTGCAAATGCTTGGTGTACGGATGATAGCTCGTACAAACACGAGGTGCTTGTCATCAGAAGACATATATGGACTCGATACCTGATCGCGGGAATTTGGCCAGTGAGCCCAGCCGTAGACAGAGTTCTGCGGCGAATGGCGGCTTTTGTTCCCATGCCTGTCGCCATAGACATATCGATCGAAAGTCTCCCATGTTACGCCACGGTCAGATATTACACTGCAAGCATGACGGAGCGCGAATGCAGGCGCAAGCTTGCTGTTGTACCTCTGCGTAGAAGGAAGGCTAGCGATGTTCGATAGAGTAAGCAAGACGCCCGCATTGGCGGCACGCTTCCTGTCTGGCGCCCGGTCTCCGCCTACACAGGCTATATTGACTGCCGCGCACGTGAACTATACCGTCGCGAACAGCGATCGCGATTTCCCAGTCCTCAGAACCAACCGAGACAACAGGACAGCGCAGCTTGGGACAGCCGAGTGCACAAGAATAAAGCGACGTTTACGAAGAGACAATCTGTGAACAGGCAATGCGCATCCGAATCGCAGTGAGGCCAGCAAAGCTTTGCACGGAGCAAGTGCACGAGAACATCGGTTTTCCGCGCTATCGGAATGCACTCGTCTGGTCACCATCGAGATTACCCATTATATTGAACTTTCAGACACAGAATACTCTATCAACCCTCGCTGCCCTTCCTTCGAAACAGGCGGAACAGGCCGCCTTTCTTCCTCTTTCCTGGTACGCTGAGCTCATTCAGAGGCCACCCGTTGCTTTCGGCCTCTCTATTCAGCCGCGACATCGCATCCCAATCGTACGGCTCTGTCCATTTATGCATGGGAATTTCACCAAGCTTAGTGCTTGTTGTTTCAATTGAATAAAATGTCGGCGTTAGCTTGCGCATGCGATTTCTTGAGACTGGCAGCTGTGCTGCAACGGCCATCGATGGTAGCTCGTGCTCGACTATCGCCTCACTAAGACAGGGCGTTGACATGCTAGCATGGACACGATCTGGTCCGGGAGCTACGTTGGGATTATTGACTTGCATGGAAGACGGCTTGCGCTTTGCTCGTTGCATGTCCTGCAGACTTTGGCCCCCTCGCAACCTGTGTTTCGAACTCTTCTCGGGAACTTGAGATGCTGATCGCTCTGCTTTTCCGAGCACGACATGTGACTGGACTTTCGAGGAGCTCGAGATCACATTGGAAGATGCCTTCCGTTTCGCGCCTGGACGTACCATAGCAACATGTGACGGCTTGGATGAGTCTGCGATGACGACTCTGGCTAGCGTTGGTCCTTTGACCCTGGTCTGCTTTGCATTCCCTACTGGTCTTCGCCTGCTTGCGCCAGTGTCTTTGGGCCGATGAAATGGCTCTTTTCCACTGTCGTCATCTTCCAGGCCAGCAGGCAGGCTGCAATGCATCAGCCGATGGAACAGCTTTCGAAGTGTTCGGCAGGTATCGACACGCGATCTCTCTGACAAGCTTGTCAAAGACTGGTAGTCAAGGTTGGCATCATGCTTGTGCTTGGTTAGGAAGGTATTGATGATTGTGACGAGACCGGTATTGAGCTTGAGCAGTATCTCAGCCAGAGATGTTTGAGCTATGCCTAGTAACCGTTAGGCGACACACCAAAGCACAAACAATGTACTAACCATCGCCATGTGCGAACCGATCTCCTATAGCAAGTAGGCTTCGTTGATACTCCCTTCCGATGTCTTCAGGCCCTTGTCTCAGGCTTCTTACGAGTCGCAGCTCCTCGTCTTGCACGGAGGCGGTTCTCTTACTCCTCCGCTTTCTTCGCCCTTGCGTCTCCCGAAACTTCCTGAAAACATCTAACCCGCTTGCGAATGATGCGATGATCGAGAGGACGCAGCTGGACACCTTTGTCTGCGCCATGAAGAACTAAACTTACACCGTCCCAGCCTACGATGGAGAAACGAGGTCGCGGGCTTCGTGAGGGGTCAACACAATCGACCCATGCCAAACGAGGGACGAACTGGTATTCGAAACCGAGCCCGTCACACCGAATATGCGAGCATCCGCCAACGAGTGTGCGCTGTGGTCCTCATCAAGGAAGCGAGGCGACATGGCGCAAGAATAGCAGAAGGTCGGCTCTGCATGTTCGCGGCCAGGCGTATATGCAATAGTGCCTCGACTCAACCTTATGAAGCTGAGAAAGCGCTTCGAGAGCCCATCAAAGGAACGGTCGATGCAGGTGCGACTAATTGCAGAACCGCTTGCTGCACAGCCGACGGATGAACCCAGTGTGAGTGGTCGAGAGGTGCAGAAGCCGTGGAGCGTGAACGAAGGAATCCTACGAACGCGGCAGAGCACGAACCTCGGAGCTGCAGGGCGTCTTGAGGTACGTGCTTAAGCTGTTCGTCGGCTAGATCCGCTTCCCGCTTTCACGTGTCACGAGACGAGGTTGATCTGGTCGTTCCTTGTACGTTATCGAGTTTGGACACATCGACAACACCCGTGTAGACATTATTACAATCATGATCGTGAGACACGACTGCATGATGCAAGATCTCACGCTTCACGATCCACACAGCAGCTCGATGTTACCAGCACAACGCTGGCAATCGCCCTCACAGCTCATTATAGGTTGTCACACAATCTATGTCTGGTGAGCTACTTGGCATGCCGCTACAACCTTAAAGCTGGTGACGTATGCCCACGAGCAGCATAGCCAATCTGCACATTCGACCAGCGAGACAAGATGTCTGCCGTGGAATTGTGATATTTACATGCGATCCAGGCAGTACTAGAGCTTCAGGCGTAAATAGTGCTGTTGTGCAGCTAAAGATTGACGGAACCCGTAGGTCCAACTTGCAACGCCGCCTGACCTTATCTACGTCCATCGAAGCTCCTCGCGCATGAAAGCACCCATCACAATCGATTGTTAGTATGCGAAGCTTCGACAGGCTAGATATTGTCGACGCAGAGGCACCGCCGTCCTATGCAGAAGCTACGGGTCAGACTGCTGTCTCGTCGACCGCTTGGGAAGATCGTCAGCTTGATCATGCCCTCACAGAGAAGCAGGAGCGTTTTACTGAAGTCGAGTCGTCAAATAGCGTGACGGCTGCTGGTCCATTGCATCGCCCAGATGGTTTCTTCGTATTTAGAGTCTCTTTACGCAAACCGATGCTGGAGCTGTGGTCTCTTACAATAGCACCTGAGCAGCAGAGCCCACATCTTCCTTCTTGGGAGCTCAAATATACCTCAAAGCACAACGCTACCATGCATCGTCATATCTCCTCGAACTCTAAAGGGGCTCACTCCAAGCAAGTGGCGCAGGTCAAGTTCCCGGAGCGAAAGTGGCCTGGCTGTGGTCCTATCATCACGTTCTGGCCTCACGAAGCAGAGATTGCACGAAAGGGTCTACGACACGTTAGCGCGACAGACAGACTGATGGCAGGAACCGGCTGGTATAGCACCGGGTTCGCACTCGATATGCCGGCTCTGAATGGAGCGAGAGTAGTATGGAAAGTGGCATCTGGTAAGAACACAGCAATTCATGAGTGTAAGACGCACTCTTGCGCAGGCAACATGAAGTCTGAAGGGCTGGCAACACTAGCACAAAATCGGATGCCAGAAGCTTCACAAGATTCCTGGTCACCATTTCAAAGTCAACACCTTGTCGAAGAGCTTTCTAATCACGCGCTTGCGACATACGCTCGAGCTGCACCTTGGGCAAAGCATACTGGCATGCTGTCAATACCTCTGGATGCTTCAGAAGAGCTCATTGAATGCATTGCCATAACCTGCGCAGCAATGGTCGGTACGCAGGATCGCATCGGCCTGACATCGTCTCTGATGGAATCTGGCCTCGAAAACGTCATCCACGTAAAAGGCAAAGGCAGAGACAAAGCGAGACGGGACGTCGAGTGAGCTATGTTACTTCATGCAATGCTACTCACGATCTGGCCGGCAATCCTGCCTCACCACTTTTCCTTCATCGGCCTAACATCCACTTCGTTTGTGAAACACCTTCGACTCTGCAAGTGCAGATCCCAGTATGTCTCTGCAATAGCAGCCGGATCGATCTTCTCAAGCTCGGACTTATCCTTCAGGAACTTCTCACCCCAAGGCGTATCAATCGCACCATCAATGATCGAATGTACGACGTGAATGCCTTTTGGTCCGAATTCTTTGGCGGTTGACATTGCCAAGGCGCGGAGACCGTGGCGAGGGACAGTGATGACCGAAGAGAGCGGATTAGGCTTGACTGCGGCTGTCGAGCCTGTGAAAAACAGCGAGGGCGGATACTGTGGCTTGGTATCTTCATGACGGAGAAGTAGCGGTATGGCGGACTGCGCGAAGAGCAGAGCGCCTTTGCTGGGGAAGGAGTCCATTAGCACAAGGAGGCGATGCCTTCCTCCAGCCAGGCAAACGTACATGCTGACGCCATAAGCGGCATCCATTTCCTCAACTTTGACATCCAGCAATGACTTGCGAACAAATGGGCCACTGGCGTTGAACACTGCTACCGCAACACTGACATTCGGGAAATCCTCGGAAATCTTCGCAAAGGCCGCTTTGACACTCGCTGGATCTGAAATGTCGGTGCTGATGCCCACGGCTTGACCACCGTCATTGTTGACCTCATCTACGACAGGCTGGTAGCTTTCAGATTTACGGGCGAGCAAAATGACAATGTAGGTTTTGCCGAATCGCCTAGCAAGAGATGATCCGAGTCCTGACCCTACGCCAGCGATGACGGCAAGCTTCCTGTCGGACATGATGTGGATGCTGAGACGCAAAAAGTGCAGAGACATACCGCTGTGTTTTATATCATGAGGTGCATCACTAATCCATTGGAAGCTTAAGGCGCTAACCGAGGAGCTCCTGCAGGTACGGCCAGAGCTGACCGGGCGACGGCCTCTGAGCTTCAGATGCCATATTACAGCTACAGCAACTGGGCGCGCCTGCAGTAGAGCAACTTCTTCGACCACGATGATTATCGTCGACGTTATCTGCTATATTGACTAGCGTAGTCGTCTCGGAAAGCTGGCGTGTGACTCGGATAAGCGATCTGTACGCCCAAGCAGCACCGGTAATATTGTGTCTTGGCGAGCATGATGATGACAACGACGATCCAGAGTTTTCTTCTTTCGAGAGAAGCATAATTCCGGATTTTGTTGCCATCTATTCATGCCGTGGTAGGCCATTGTTGTGTTCGTGTATCTTGGCACATGTCGGGGCACATTGCTACACAGTTCGTCGTGGCACGCAGCACAAGCGCCTTGCAGCGAGCAAACTTTCGATTCCTTCTGAATACTTTACGATGCACCGCGATGTTTTACAGTAACTCTCCAGTACGAACGTCGACGTTATGGGCCTGCTTCTCAGAGATCACAGGCTTCTTGTGGTCATATTTGCTTTCTCTCACTTGAGCATTGCAGCACCGGTCACTTCACAGAAATCAATTGTCGAGCACGAGACACCATGTCTGCCCCTCTACCTTACGAATCCGGCTTCTACGATCAAGCAAGCAGGCATCTTTGCCGAACTCAAGAGCATAATTAGCTTATCCGTCATCGAAAGCCTCAACCTCGCGGACGAAATCGTGCCCTTGCGCTGGAGCGGCTACCATTTCACCGGTCAGATCGACCTGGATATATCGCTCGACATGGACTCGCTTGAGGATTGCGACTTCCGATGGATATTGGCCATGCTGGATGAGCGTGTGACATCAGGAAGTGGAACCCTGATGCTGCTGGGACAAGATCTCGTGTCGGGATTTAATTTGCCAAGATTTTACCTGGAGTTTCAGGATAGCTGGGCTTGCATGGCGATGACGGTTCTCGTGAAGAACACGTCTACCAAAGGGACGACCCTTGGCTCAGTGAGAGCTGAGAGGAATTTTGCCCCAGCTGATTATGGTCTACAGCAGCCATTAAGCATCCCTCGATATGAGCTTGCCCTTACAGCCAAGGTGTTGACATCGGGATCACATCCGGATCAACCGATCACTTTGAGACTACGCGCGCCGTTCAGTGTGATATTTCTCTCTATGGTACAAAAGTTCGGCAAGGAGCACGACATCGAGCCATATACTGGCAGCATCTCAGCGTTGCCGACCGTCGGACAGATCAATCTCGTGATAGCAGCCGACACGAGCCATGCTACCGGCAGCCATATTGCACAGTGCGAATACAACTCGATCTTTCCCGTGCTTGATACCAGCATTCATGGTGGCACATAAGTCTTCAGAGTCGGAGCTGACTTCGTAGACTCCCACGACCTGGTGATTCTCAAGGAGAATAAGATAGCAACGGCGTTTTGCCTAGATGTGGAAGTTTTCGATCACCTGGGCTTACGGTGGGTTGAAGTGTGATCTCGCCGAATGGCTACATTCAATCGCTCATGCCGCTCGCTATCGCTATACAGCACTAGTAGACTTCGGACCGCTATTCTCTTGCATTCTGTTGTGCTAAATGTCCTTCCAGATTAGATAGATTCAACCGGACGCTCCTCAAGGCGTAGAATACTGTCCCTTTGACGCGATGAGTTCACGATTTGACTCGATGCAGAGATCAGGATGTTGTGAAGGCACAAAACCCGATTGTCCGAGTTCCGAAGACTATGCCATTCTTTCTCGCAACAGAATTGTCTAGTATGCTGTGACTCTCAGGTGCAGATTTCTGACCATGATTGCCCCGCGAGACTGCAATAGTCAAAGCTCATTACCGACACAAACACGGACGCGGACATCATGGCAGAAGCGGGATCATTTCGTAACTTCAATGTTGGCTCTGACGGAGCAAGCCTGGCAAACGTCATGTGTACATTTAGAGCAGCCATACTCTGCTGTTTCCTCTAGCATCCTTTACATTTTGCCGATTCATCCTCCCATAATTCAATCTCATGCCCACAGCAAGCGCAGCTGTAGCAAAACTACAAGCAGCACAAACGTAGTTCCCAGTAGGATAACCTTTCTTCGCCTCGGCAGGGATCCAAATCCATTGTGCAATAATTTGACTGATACCCGCAGCGCTATTGTTCAGCGCCGTCGCGATGCCCATGCATGCGATGGCCGGCACGTTGCACGTAACCCACGCACTCAAGGGCCCCGAAGACGGAAACGCTCCACACGCGCAGAGCATGAGACAGCCGTAGCGAGCTGTGTACGCATCAGCCGGAAGTAGACCTGCAGTGAGCCAGCCCACGCCGCCAATAATGGACGATGCCGTGATGTGCCAGCCGCGCATGTTGAAGCGGTCTGCGGACCAGCCGAGGAAGAGACAGGCGCAGTATCCTACGATCCAGGGGGGCACTGTCATCAGCTGTGCTTTGATCGAGGTGTATCCCAATCCGGACACGATGGTAGGTGTGAAGAAGGTCAGAGATCCCAGAGGAACGCAGTCACATGTGTAAGCGAGATAGTGCGCTAACATCCTTGGGCTGAAGGCTGTGGTCAGGATATCTTGCTTGCTGCTCTTTTCCTTCGTGTAGCCGCCTCCTTTGACTGCGATGCGGGCTTTGATGTATTCTCTGTCGTTTGCGGAGAGGAATTTGGCACGGTCAGGGTAGTCTGGCAATTTCCATAATACCAGGATGACGCAGCAAACGGTGATGACCCCTTCGATGATGAAGAGCCAGCGGAACCCCTCGAGACCTCCGTTCCCATTGAGATGTCCAACGCCGTAGGCTACGCAGCCTCCAAACGCGCCAGCTGCCGTGGCCGAAGCGAGTACGAAGGCAATGCGAACCGAGCGTTCTTCGACCGGATACCAGAACGTGATGAGGTAGACTATGCCGGGGAAGAAGCCTGCGAGAACAGTTAGATTCAATCATGATGGCATGAGAGGGAGGACTTGCCCGCCTCAAAAACACCAATCAAGAACCTCAACACCGTGACCTGCGCATACGTCCGCACTCCCGCAAACCCAATCGTAAACACTCCCCAGCATCCCAACAACACAGCGAGCCACACGCTGGGTCTGACATATCGCTTCATAATAAAATTACTCGGCACCTCGAACAACGCGTACGCGAGCGAGAATAGCGACACCGCTACGCGATATTGTGTATTGCTCATGCCGGTCTGCTGGAGCATATCGTCGCCGGTCTCGCTGTTGAGGACTTTCGCGTTGCCGATGTTGCCGCGGTCGAGGTAGTTTAAGAGGTAGATCCAGGCGCAGAGGGGAAGGATCCGGAGGTCGATCTGGCGGATGAGGTGGCGGGAACGGGTTTTGTCTTCGATGAAGATGTCTTTGATGACTTTGTTTTCGACATGTTCCTGCAATGATATCAATTATCTGCTCGCGTCGAAGGACTGATGCTACTCACGGGAGATGTATCACTGCTGTGCTCGTAGTGGATGATGTCTATCTTGTCTTCATGCTTGTTGTCCATAGTGGGTGGCATCCTGGGGCAGGACTAAAACTTGGTGAAGCACATGGAATTGAGACTGGCTTGGACAACAATATGAAGTTGTAGAATGGAGAACTGGGGTAGTGTGTAGAAATATCCACATCGTGTCGGGGTATTGTTGATCTTTGCTACTAGCGGTAGCTTCGTGGCCACGATCTGCATGATATCGCGTGGCGAAGAGGCATAAAACGGCAGATCAGATCCGGAGAAATGCGGGGAGCAGAACTTGTCGATGCAAGACGGGAGAGAGGTTAGGCAGAATCTGCATGCGTTTCGGTATGCATACAGTGACATTCGAAGCTGGTCGGAGCATGACTGCAATTGGCTGTGTGTTGTGTATATTTGACTTGGGCCAATACTTCTGGCTCATCTTTCTTCCAAACTTGTCACTATTCAGGCATGTGCGTTTCTTCAATGCCGACTAGAGGCTGCTTATGCGTTGATTGCAGAAAGTCTTGAGTTACTCCTTCTTGAACTTATCGTGATCAATGAGGCGGCGTCCTACGAGCACAAATACGCGAGTCACTGTGGCTTGTAGAGATCTCTGTCTTCGATTACGGAGCCATGGCTCAAGAGATGAGCGCAGACACGCTCGATCACGAGTGTAGACTAAAGCGTCTTCGTTGCTATATTGAAGCTTCCAGTTGGGCCGCTTGAATATCACTTTGATGGCTGGTCTGAATCAGCCCATACTTGTGGTTCATGCCGTGGTATGATTTTGTCGGAGTACAGCCAGAGGACAAAGGCATTGAATCATAATATACTGGCGAAGAAACGGCAGTTGATAGCTTTGTCCGAAAGCTGTACTACCGCGGACTGTTTAGTGATATGAGACGTGTCTTTGTGGAAAAGAGGTGATGTGCAAACGTACCTCGATATTGTTCTTCATCATCTTCTTCGACGGCGGCACTCGCTTGAGGCAATGGTGATCGTGACATGACATGCGCGAGGCAATTGATGTGCACAACGTCTACCTGAAATACAGGTACGCAGCTGGCAGGTAAGATACGTGTGAGGCGAACTCCATTGGCCCAGGATTGGTGAGCTGCGACAAACTTATGCAGTTTCCTAGTAGAAAGAAAGACAGGACTTGAAGCATCAGGCCGGACAACTTGATGCCTTAGACTGTCCGAGCCCGTTTCGGATACTCTTCCAATTTCTCAGCAGCTCCATCGTGTTGTCTCTTACGAACCAAAGGCTCGTCAGCCTGCCCCAACATGCTCTCGCGCAACACACCACCAACATGCATCTCTTTGACGTCCTCAATTTCCAGCAATGGCTGCAACATGTCTTCAGCACGAGCAGTCAATTCCGTCACCGAGCCATCGTTGAGGTGAATCCTGGCACTGGTCTCCGCGAAGAACACTCGCATTTCCCCGCAGTCAATGTGCATACCAACGTTGACCCAGCGTCTGGCCTGTCTGGTCAATACACTGACACCGATGGCAAGCCGTTTCAACGCATGTCCTTCTGCGAAGCACGCGGCTATCTGCTTGAGCTTCTCGTGGAGCTGTCGCCGAGATGCTGCAGATCCCGCCTTCGAGAGCTGGCCGACAGAGATCGTCATGTCTTGGATATGACGCAAGACATTCGGGCTGAAGAATGCTTGGTCGGATCTCAGCTTGGTGACACGACTCCAAGACGTGGCTGGTATATTGTATGACGTGTTTATGCGTTCGAAATGGAGATCCGAGACCACGCCAACAGTCGCAACTTCGTACACGAATCGATTGCTGCCGTAGAATATACTTTATGCAACGTCCATAAGACGTGAGCATGAGACAGCGATGGCGAAGAACGTTAGGCGTGGGTCATCATCATTATGATGCGTGACTTGGTAGACAAGACGGGCTCGCGGCTCGCCTTGCTGGACGTCGTATGGAGCAAAGTGGAATATGCGGTCTTTAGTGATGACAGGTTCAAGGATCTGGAGCAAGAGCTCGGTAGGAAGCTTGTCCAGGTAGGAACGACCAGTGCCCTTGGGATCTGCTGTAATTATTTGTCCTTCCGAGTGATCGGCATCAAGAAGGCGAGCTTCCAGACGAGCAGCCGTGCACTCAGCTGCTCGAATGGCCGACACCGAGCCTTTGAAAGTCGATGCATTTTTCCGTTTCGGCGTACTACGTATAGCAATGTGAGCCGCGAGCACGATGTTGCATGACGGACTCACATACGGATTCGGACCACAGACACGAGCCCGTGATGGCGGTAGCTTCTTCTTCGATGACCGTGGTCTGGTCTCACGCCACATACCGACCACGCGAGGAGCAAGTCGAGGGGCAGGCACAATTGAGCAGGGTAAAGCACAAGGCGGACCACGAATACATTTGCGTGGCACTCTGCCATCAGATCGGACTGTTTGCTTGATGCGAGCCATATTCGGTGAGCGTATCGAACTTGACAATGGTCCTGCAGATTTTGCGGCACAGCAGTCGTGGCGAACAGGACGAGGTTAACGCGGGGTCGAAACGAGGTCATACATATGCCAGCGCTGAGACAGCACGTGATGAGATCCTGTAAGCCAATGCTCGCGTATAGGGTATTTTCTAGGCAGCAATCCTTAGTCAAGCATTCGTACCAACAACGCATATTTGCTCAACGCACGCCGATCTGACTCAACAAGTCTTCCAAGAGAGCGCCTCGAGGAGAGCCGCATTTGCTCTCTTTCTGGAACACGTCTTCCGCATAACGCTTGTCTTCAGCCATCGTCCGCAGGTATCGTTTGGCGGAGCTTCTCAGAACTATCAGGACATCTTCATCGATCTCTTTTTCATCCGACGTTGCTGCCGTCATATAGCTTAGCATCAGCAATGCAGCTTTACCTGCCAGCCGTGCTCGCTGCTTGGTGGCAGCTTTGTCCAAGCCCCGCCTAAGGATTGCAAGCGTTTTGGTGAGCGCTGTCGGGAACTCTGCAGAAGCTGCATCGACACCAAACAGCTCATGCTTAGCCTCGCAGAGAGTGCTCTCAGGTAATGACGAGTGGTTCTGCCGAACATGTGCCAATATGTGCTCTAGTATCCGCGCCGTCGCAGGCACATGCCCAAACGTCGTAATGAGATCAAAGAAGTCCTCAGCGACCTGCGCAACATTCTTCGCCTTCTCTAAGCGCTTCATTGCAGCATCGAAAATCGCGATCGGGATTGCCCCACTGAAAGCTGGTGCACTCTCCAGCCTCTTCAGCGCATCCACATTGACCTCCTCCACACCTTTTCCAGCGTCCGGATCGATGTCTTCGGCCGTGATACTCGGCAGCACAATCATATTCTCATCATCCTCCTTCTCCTCCTTCTTCCTCTCATCCAATCCCAATATCTTCCTCCTCGCGGCCAGCTTTGCCAAGTAGACCATCTCCAAACGCGCATACTCAATATACAACTTCGGGTCATCCCTACAGAACCTCAATCCTCTCTGAAAATAGGACCTCGCAGTACCCATATCACCTTGCGTCTCGGCGTAGTGTTTCGCGGCTAAAACCCAAAGACCCGAATCTCGTGGATGGAGTCTCAACATCTCTGTGAATACTCTCGCGAGCTTCTTGTTCGCCTTTTCCTTTTTGCAGTAGTCGACATACTGTATCCACAGGCCCATATCTCCCTGAAACTTCTTCACTGCACGATCCAGCACGAAGAATACTGTCCTCTGCCCGTTAAAGTTCGTTGCACCCTTGATTCCTAGTCGTTTACACCGTTTTTTTCGTAGACTGTCCAGGTTCATCTCATATGCCGCATAGCGGGCATAATCTGCTGGAGTCGAGCCTCGCGCATTGAGTGTATGTTCGAAAGCGGAGCGTTTTGAGGTTATTGCGGTTATTTCGTCGCGGGTGAAGATGCCTTTTTGTTGGTATTCTTGGAGTTCAGGGACGTATTTCTCAAGGTAGAAGCGGGCTCTGTCAGTTGTTGCTGCCATTTGGTGCGTGGTGTGACGATGTGTTGTTTGTCGCAACGGCAGTGCTTTTCTTGAAGTCGAATTCGGATCGATCTCGCTTTTTGGCGGGCCGTCTGAAGTGCCGAGGCGTGACAGGGATCATGGCGGGATCGTGTCGTGTCTCAGGGATCAGAAGCGCGTCTTCTCCTGCTGCTTACAGTCGTTCGACCGTTATTCACCTCACTCTTTTCACATGCTGTTCTCTTTCATTCCGTTCTTTAGTCAGTGTGGGAGTAGCTAGTATGCCTTCCAAACACCGCGACGGCGACGTCGTTGCCGTTGTAAGCGCATCGTCAGCATGATGGGACCATTAACTCACAGACCGTAGGTACCAGGCCAGCTCATCACTTATGCGCACACAATCGCCGCATATGCTGCCTTCCTCGGTGCCCTCACAGTGGGCATGTGGCTCCATTACCATAAGATCGTCGAAAACGAACACTTCGGCTATCCCATCGAGTGGTTCCCATCAGTTTCCGCAACCATTGGCGACCGATATCCTGAACGAGCCGTCTTCCAAGTCTTCATCGCGATATGCTCCGGTCCACGATTCGCACTCTGCTTTCTTTGGTACTGTCTCGCGAACAAGCCTGGGCACAAATTGCCAAAGTTTGTGGCTGGAGTGGGCATTTTCAGAACATTGACTTGTGGAGGGTGGACATATGTCACGAGCACTGATGACCACGATTGGCATGACATCTTTATGATCAGCTATTTGGTCGCGACACTACCATGGACACTTGGCTGTCTGGCATTAAGTCCACCCAATCGAAAGGCTATCAAATACCGCAAATACTTGGCTGGAGCTTTCTTTGGCACCCTTGTGCCATTGATCTACTTCTTCATCCAGCACAAAGTGCATCGCGTCCCTGGAGGTATGACATCCGTTACAGTTCGAAGTACCTGGAACACTAATTGACTCGGAACAGCTTACACGATCTACGCCTTCTTCGAATGGTCCCTCGTTCTCCTCGACGTTGCATTCGATGCGGTCACTGCGATGGACTTCAGCACTTTCGAATTGGTCGTGAGGGACACAAAGGGCTTGAGCAGAGGGTATGTCCAGTGGCTTCCGAAGTAGCTGGTACGAAGTACTCGTTGCACTCCACGAATTTCGGCGTGAAACTGACAAGAGTTGCGAATAGGGAGAAGCGCGTTGACCGTGTTATGGAGAAGAACAAGGACAAACCTCTCGGTCAAGTGTTCGATGAGCGCTTCTCTACTGATGAGCTTATCGACACAGTGGCTGATGTTTACCTCGGCGTAAGTCTGACCGTCACCAAACAGTGAGCAAAGCTGATAAAAGTACAGTACGCGTTCTGGACCATCCTCACTTCTCTTGGTGTTGTAGTCTGGTACTTTCCGCTTTGGCATATGGGCATATCTGGCTACGAAGTTGCAGTCATGTCTACTATTTCTCCCTTCTTGCTTGGCATCCCACCGATCCGCCGGATCGTCACGAAGTCCATTCCAACAGTTCTGCTGACCACCATCATTGGTCTCTTAGCTTACCAGATCAAAACACCAGAGCTTCGTCTCGGCGCTGTCAGCTTAGCTGTGTGGCAAGGTTGTCTTGCATGGGTCGCAACATGGTATAGCAAGCGCAACAGCCCAGCAATGCTCGAAGCCAGAATTTCTGCCTGGATGATTGGTCTTATTGCCAGCAGCATCTCCAAGTTCGCCTTCTGGACCAACAATCCTCTGTGGCCTGTTATGAACGAAGCCAATGGTGGCTTGAACAAAACCGGGATCTTCTTCTTTGTGCTTGCGTTGCTCCGTAGCTTCCAGAAGCAGTCCAAGCACATCGATAGTGCACCAGTGGAGAAGCCCAAGGGTCCATCAATCCTTGCTGGTCTGGGTCTTGCAGGCGGATTCTTCGGTTTGCATTCTCTGCTGTCAGACTCTAGCACCATGATATTATGGGTATGGGAAGGGTATCCGGTGCGAGGACCACTCGCAGTGCCTCATGGTGCTGTCACTATCCTTGCCATGGGAATCGGTCTTCTGCTCGGTCTTTGGTACCCGAACGTCGTGCGCAGCTGGGCAGCATTTGGTATCGGGTCGATAGGTGCTGCTATACTGACCACCGTCAGCAACTGGACTGGCTACTATGGCGGTCTTACTCTGGCGGTCTACCTTACAGCCATTACACCGGTCTTGATCACTAACGCCGTGCGCTTCCCGCCCGGCCGAACGTTCTTCGTCGGTTTCTTCTTCTACAACTTCATGGTCCTCTTCCATGTCTGGGTCGTTGCATACGCCTTCGTGCCTGGAGGTCCCTTGGTTAGAGAACATACCGACTGGGTTATGGCGACAACTATGATCATGATCGGCTGCGGTGTCTTCTCTACTATCCAGAACACCACGCCGGTCAAGCAGAAGTCATTTCAGCCAGCGCCGAGCCCGGCTGCCAGAAGACAGCGCAGCTACTATATTTACGTCCTTCTTGCTCTGCAGCTACTCAGTGCGAGTGTTGCATACCTGCGCTTCCCAAGCTACGACTATACGCCCTACCACAAAGACAGTAAGCTCATCACTGCAGGCATCTGGACGATCCACTTCAGCATCGACAATGATATGTACAGTTCCGAGCGTCGCATGGAACAGCTCATTCGTGAGGCTGAGCTTGACGTGGTCGGCTTGCTTGAATCAGATCTGCAGCGCATCATCATGGGCAACCGTGACACCACGCAATACCTAGCGGAAGAGCTTGGCATGTATGTCGACTTCGGTCCCGGACCTAACAAGCACACCTGGGGAAGTGCATTACTTAGCAAGTTCCCTATCCTCAATTCGACGCACCACCTCCTGCCATCACCAGTTGGTGAGCTGGCTCCGGCCATACATGCTACTATTGATGCATACGGCGAGCTTGTGGATATTTTCGTCTTCCACTCTGGTCAGGAAGAAGATCCTGAAGACAGACGTTTGCAGACTGAATATCTCTCGGATCTCATGGGTGCATCACCACGTCCGTCCATCCTGCTTTCGTACCTCGTTACCAAGCCACTGGAAGGCAACTACAACACCTACGTATCCGAGCGTAGTGGTATGAAAGACATTGATCCCACCGATTGGGACCGATGGTGCGAGTACATTTTATACAAGGGTATGAAGCGTACTGGTTATGCTCGTTTGAGCAGAGACTCTATAACGGACACTGAGCTTCAAGTCGGCAAGTTTCAGGTTGGGCAGCCCGAGGAGCTGAGTAACAAGTTAATTTCTGAGCACGAGGTGCCTTACGATCTGAGGTTCCCGACATTATTCAGAGGACAAGGTGTGAGAGGACACAGGTACCATGTCTTCGATGAGCCGAGGTACTATCTATAGGTATGCATAGAGGTGATAAAAAGATGACGAAGCTGGGAGGACCCAAAATGTATGGTATGTACAACATTGTATTCTATTAACATGAGTAAAGATGATTTTTGTGTAACATCACCCTTGGATCCGCCTAAGCACGGGACATGGATTATCTATGCAATGTTCGTGTCAGTCGACCACGCCAGACATCTGTATATACGTACTGTCAGCACGTATGAGCAACAGAGGATAAGTATGGTCTTGGTAGCAAGTTGGACTGCGCGGTCCTACTCCGCAGTCATATGAAGTGAATGGTTCTGCTCTTTGAGTGAATGTGCGACCACGCCCGAACGTTTGTTACACCTGAAAGATTGCAGTCACCAGCGTTCACGCGCCACCACAGAAGTAACTCGCCAGTTCGTTTGTGTAGCGTGACTCTACACATGACCAGCATCGACGCCCCAGGGACAAAAACATCCGACTATCAAACCATGTCTGGCCGTTCACCACAGAATGGTCAACACAGGAGAATCCGGACACAATACGAAGTCTTCCCGTCCGAACCTATTAGGCACCGTGACCAAATTCGTTACGACGCAGACCATGCCGACCGTCCACGACGGGTTCGCTTCCAGTCACGTCCTGTCGCGGGCCAGCAAAATTCGAGACACCAACGAAGCCGCCGCGGTCCTGGTGCCCACGATACTCGTCATGAGCGGGACTACCACCACGAGGACAGAGATAACTCGCCCGCCAGACGCCCCTATCATCGCTGTCCGATCTGTCAAAGACACTCGCAAAGCCACTGCAAAGAGCACCTCGAGACCTGCAGAAAACATGACTACATCCATCTGAACGACCGGGAATGTAAGTACTGCGAGTACGAGGCTAAAGGTAAGGCAAATCGCTTAGCTGGTTCTGTCCATCGAATCGCGCGTTGACTCGGCAACAGAGCAAAAAGCGAAGCGCAGGAGAGAGGTCAAAGGCCTGGGTATTGCGAAGAATGTTTGTGTGGTCTTGAAGTGCGCGCTAGAGATTTGGCAGCTTGTGACGTCGAAGTAGCGCTCGGAGGGGAGGTAGGAGGGTAGTGCATCAACAGCTGCGATGTGTTGTTTGTGCTCGCCGGAGTTAGTAAATTGCTTCTTAAAGATTACCCGGGCCGCGTTGTATCGAAATGGCTGGTGTCCAAGTCAAGGGAGCATCTTGCGGAAGTTGAAGAGTGGCTTTGGATTGATAATTAGGCAAAAGTTGTCGTTAGCACTACCGCGGCGAAGCCCATGATCTTTCGACTGCTTCAACGCGAAGCCCTGAGACTCGTGGCGGTCAAGGGGGAAACTTTCGGGGAAATGGGTACTCAGCGCCGACCATTCTGTAGGTAAGGTTCGAGATATGGGTTGATTGGCGAGACAGTAACGCAGCTCAAAAATTAGTTTTGTATCGTCTAGTAAGACGCCTGTCATACTGTCGCATACAATACACCCACGGCGAGCTCATTGTGGATCCTTTATCCGATCCGCATACTGCACATGCGCATCCCAATTCTTCAAACTGGTATATGGGCTTCTTAACCAAGCCTCCAACTCATGCAACAACTGCTTCGCATTCTCCCCTCCAATAAAATCCTTCAAGAGCTCTTCCGCTTTCCCGTCAGCTGCCTTGAGTTCATTGTGCTTGAGTATCGCCACGATGTACTCCATCATAAAATCTCGATTTCCGTTGCGAGGAGCACGATCTAAAAACGTGAAGACTTGCAGCTCTCGCCGCAAGAACATGCGCGCCTTTGACTGTAGCTCTTGAGATGTCACGAATGTTTGCGCAGTGAAATCCCGATATTGCGAGATGCGGTTTGCTCCAACATAAAGCGAGTAGAGACGTTGACTGTAGACGTGCCTGCGGCGTTGCAGAGCGTCATCGCCTGCTGGGACAGACGATGGTCTCGCTCGATCAGATCGTTGTCGGCGCGGTATGGGAAGACCTCGATAGTATCTGCGACGCTGCTGACTATTGATGTCGGTGTTTATCTTGTTTGGTCTCGATGCCGACTCCGGAACATGATAGGTCTTGTAGTCTTCAGGACTACGCCAATCGTACTGGACTGCTGTGATTTTGGTTTTGCATAGTGGACATGTCGATTGCTCTTGCAGCCATGACATTAGGCACAAGTAGTCGAACGTCAAGTGATTGCAAGGCACTGCAACAGCGCGTTCACTGATTGCTTCGAGGCAGATGGTGCAGGCATCTTGCTCGTCCTTCGTCGTCGGTCGCACTCGGCTGGCGTCGCTCTTGATGGAGAAGTCGTCTTTACCGGGTGTGATGGCTTCATCGCATTCCATGCAAAATGGTTGAAGTAAGATGAACGAGGATGTAAGAGAGTCAGAGAGTGTGCCTCGGTGGCTGAAGAGCCTCAATTGGCGAAATCCGGAAGGTGTTTCCGATGCCAAGCCCGCGAGGATCGACTTCCTCACGTCTCCCTCTTCCTACCAGGCTGGAACCTATGCACTGTACTAATAAAGCCTCTGCCAGCAGGTCAATGGCTCTATGCAAGCTCGACATTAATATATGAATAATTTCAATGCTCACAATTGGTGCGATCGCTATCGGCTATGCACGCTTATGTGTCGTAGCCTACGAATCTACGACCATGATTCACTCCAAGACCTGCCACTCCTATTGACTGCCGAGGAGTCTCCATTGTATTCCGTTTGAACGCAGAAGGATGTCAATCCCGATAAGAGCCCTGTCTCACTATGTTGGGCTACACATACAGCTGTGAAAAAGCTGATGTCTCAATTGTCGGACCGACAGAAGTCCTGCAGTTTCCACTGCGCTGCTCATAGACACTAGAATTTGCTCTAATCACATTCTTGCTGGCACTCGGACTTCTTCTTCACCAGGTCTTCCAAACAAACGCTCACATCCACAGAAGTCAATCCAGAGACATCGGAGCAGCCATGAAACTCGTTGCAATAGGCATATCGGTCCTTGCCTTAGCGAACGGCACGATCGCAGGCGCCGAGGGCAAATTCTGGGTTGGTCAAACGAGACGCGCGCTGCCAACGGTGCTGACTTAGCCATAGAATTGTCGAAAAAAGGATCAAAAGTGTATTAGGGGCAATGTCGAATTGACTTGTAGTTACGACGTGAGCCCAGCCAATCGAGCCTGTATGACCGACTACTGACATCTGAACGTAGGCAAACCCGTGTTTGGTAGATGGCAACGGGTGCGTTTTGCTAGCGATCGTACTGATGAGCGTGGTGATACTGACTTGCTGAGTAGATGTACGCCGATCGATACCCTTCACTTGGGCAGATACGATTCCGCTTTGTGCTCATATCGCAATAATAATAACTACTAGCTAGCGTATGATGGCACGTTCCACATGAGTAATTACCAGATCCTTTCGCATGAGATAAAGACTTTTTTCCGTCGGCGATGTTGCGCTGAAGTATGATTGGGCACTCGCTGTATGCCGGGTTCACCTTGAAATATTAGCCAGAGGCCGTGGTGTATCTCCCCTCTGCTCATACAACGAACGGGCGATGCAGTATGAGTATAGAACAGCGAACTAGGAGAACGACTGGTGTCGGGCGAGTCTTTAGTATCTCAAAATACTGGTCATCGGCTGCCAACGTCTACGTCGCTCAAAAGCAAATGGCTATCGAAGAGTATTGAATCAGCTTGATTTACTGCGTGGTCAAGCCCTCACCCAGACGACTCACTAAAACATTGCTGGTGATCTTCCTTTGTTACCATCCCATGAAGGATCTTCTGGTGACAATGTGATCCTCGAAGCTAGCAATCGGCGTCATCCTCATCAGCCCATCGACACTTTTGCTTGGCCGAAGAAATCAGTCTTGTAATGCTGGCACACTGCCTCCTTTTGGTATAGATGGTCGAGGGCCCACGGACGTGATTTGAATCATGAGTATCAGTATCTTGTACTATAGCATGGGTTGGTGCTTGACATGCGGTCATGAGATGTTCTACTGCCACATTAGAATAGAAGCATATGGTCTGCTACCGGCTGCTAGCCTTGCAGGCTTAGCAGGACATTGATATATCCCTGTTTCTTGCGAACATTGTCACCAGAAGCTACGCCGTCCATGGATATATTCGCGGACTGCGAATCGCAGAGCATACTCCAAAATAAGCTACCAGGCAGCATGTCCGTTAAGCTCTTCGGCTTTGTCCTGGTTCAGCCTCTCGGGCAAAAATTATGGAGCATCGATCTGTCGGGGATACTGTAACGGCGCGTCGGAAGTGAGACGCGTGAAAGGAAGGAGTTCTTGGCGATGACATCGATCCTTGGCCAGAGCTTCCGTCAGCGGGATGATGAGGGGCAACGAGATAACATTTGTTTGATCTTCCAATGCCTCAAGTTGTAGTGACACCAGAACAACGGCAACGGCAAGCCCAGATCGCAAGTATGGCAGCCAACTGCATCTTCTGCAAGATCATCAAGGGTATATTCCATCGACCTTCAGCGCAATGACCAGATCATTGACGAGCAACATAGGTGAGATCCCCTCAATGAAGCTCTTCGAGAGCGAGAAGACATTAGCATTCCTCGATATCGGTCCTCTATCGTAAGCAATCACTATATCAGAAGTCAGTTAACATTCAGCTAACAGACGCAACAGTTTTGGCCACGCGGTACGATCCACACCCATATCCCAGCAGCACTATCCATCAATGTCCATCGATACAATGCAGCCAGAGCTCATAGCGCCTGATATTGCCCACCATGGCGTGTACTGACAAATTCGACCTCAGCTCGTAATCCCCAAACACCACGGCGCAAAACTCATCGACATCCCCGACGACTCCCTCACCGAGCTCCTCCCCGTAGCAGCCAAAATCGCACGAGCAACAGGCGCAGAAAACTACAACATCCTCCAAAACAACGGGTACGTGCTCGCACAACACGCCGTTCAGAAAGAAAGCAACCAAATGCGCTACGAGGAAGCGCTCGCATCAGGCATCATACAAGCAACCCTGAACACCAGTGCTGACACCATTCGTCCCGTCACAGCCGCGCCGCCCACCAAGAAGTCGACCACGTCCACTTCCACTACATCCCCAAGCCAAACGCCGAAGAAGGCCTGCAAATAGGCTGGCCACAGCAAAAGCCAGACATGGACAAACTGAAGAAGCACCTCGAAGATATCAAGAGCAAGATATGATAGACCGTCAAATCAAAGGGCAACATTGAAGTGCCTGCGCCATGCGTGCTATGTCGACACGAAGAAGGAAAGTAATCGGCAAAGGGAGTAAGGAAAGTTTCTCGTACCTCCCCCCCAAGAACGATGTGGCTATGACATGAGCGAAATACGCCCACATGCATCATCCACACTGGAAGTCTTTGCACCCAGTTCTCCGAGCAATTTTGAACGACGTCCTTGCTCGGTCCCACTCCGTACAGCCGCTACAGGCAATCCCACCCAACGGATCTTCCAGTAAGCTCAGTGTGGAAGTTGCAGCCACGAGCATTATGAATGTATTTTGTGCTATGATACATGCTAATGCTGGAAAAGAATGCCGTTTATCTCATGATTCATTATGAATAGTGTTTCCCAATAAGCCCCCATGCACCTTTCCCACACCTCGTCTCTTTCCAAAATGGGCGAGTACAGTAATACAAGGGTATATCCATCAACCCAAAGTCCAACTCACTCCAAGAGCATTAATTCCTATTATCATGAGAGTCCCATGTCCGCGTCCAGAATTATCATTCCTCCCAACCAATGCAACCGCTAAACTAAAACGCGCCGCGTATCTTCGCGTACAGTTCCGTATCCAAGAAGTCATAATGCGGATCGAATATACAAAACGGTGCCCGCAACAACGTGTCGGCCGTAGGTCGTTCCCCAGGATCAATCGTAAAGCAATCGTACATGAACGACAAAGCAGCAGGTCCAACCACGGTACTGACATCGTCGGGGATCGGTGGAGCCTGATTGAGCGAGCCCAGCTTGTAGATAGCACCAATGGCTTCCTCTTTGGACCAAGGTCGTCGTCCAGCAAACATTTCCAGAACAACACAGCCCAGCGACCAGATATCCACTTTGGCCGAGTAGCCTGCAGAAGTGTTGATATCCGCATTGTTCGCGCTGGGTGCCGTGAGAGTCTGGCTCTGGGCACGAATCACCTCAGGCGCCATCCAGAATACAGAGCCTTGCATGCTGTTGGTAATGTCGTTGTTATAAGGGTTCGCCGACCGTTTCGAGATTCCAAAATCCGATATTTTGCAGGTCCCATCGAGGTCAAGGAGAATGTTGTCAGCTTTCAGGTCTCGGTGCAGAATACCTTCGCTGTGCAGATATGCGAGGCCGCAAAGTGTTTGACGAGTGAGAGAGGAAACGACGGGTTCCTCGAATTTCCCGTGTTTGCGCAGGCAAGATCCTACGGACCCACCAGAAATGTATTCGAGGAAGATGGAGATACTGTATTCTTTCTTTTCGCAACCCAGGTATTGCACAATGTTGACGTGATCAAGATGTTGCATGGTGTCGATTTCCTGGTCGAGCGCTTTGACCATATCGCGAATCTTGGCAGGGTCTGTATTGGCAGCTTTTGGGTTGACTTCTACTTGTTTGACCGCGAGCAGTTCTCCCGTGGTGGTGTTCATACCAAGGTAGACGCGACCGAATGTACCTTTACCGATGAGTTGACCGCGCATCCATTTGAAGGTTGGTTGGCGCTCGGGCTTAATGTGCTGGACACTGCCGGCTGGAATTGTGTCCTGAGGGATCGTGTCTAGGTTGGTGATAAGGCGACTGCCACGTTGTGGTTTGACTTGTTCGATCTTGGCGCCAAACATTTTCGTGCTCTTTCGGCGAGCAATGCCTGCAGTGGTGTCGTTACGAAGGGTGCTGATCCTATTGATAGCCAGCGGCGCCTGTACTGGCGGCCCTGAGGCCGGCATGCCTACGGTACTCGGCTGCCGACTGGAATAAGTGGAAGATATCGAAGGGTGGTGTATTGACCCGCCCAGATGAGAGTAGTTGTTTTTCACCACATCACGAATGCTTTTCGTCCTGCCAAGACCTCCCGATTTGCGGATGCTGCGCTCAGCTACAGCACCTGCTTTCAAGGTGGACTCGTCGCTGCCGAGAGTATCCAAGTTTTCGACGCTCGATGCAGGAGTGGTTGACCTACTGATTTCCGCGCTTAATGCGGACGACGATGGCTTGGAGTTCAGTGTCGATTTATCAGTAGATACTGGACTGTTCTCGTTGCCTTCAATCTCTTCGCCCATGGGTTGGTCGAGATCGACGTTCGGGAAGAAGTTGTCAAGACGTTCGGCAATGTCTTCTACCGGTGGACGGAATTCACCTGCGAAGCTGTCTCTACGGTTCGCACCAAATGGCGCGGCATAATCTGGGGAATCAGTAGACCATGGTGCTCCCGATGATGAGGTGGACTGCGGATCAAATGATACGCTCACAATATCAAGATCGTGCACATCACCGCCAGCAAGCTTATCGAGTGGTGGAACCTTAGGTGAATCGAACCTGACATTACTCCTCGAAGTCTTGATCTTCAGCTCGGGTCGAGTGGGCGACCGTCCTGGCGAGTCTAGTCCAGTGCCAGTCACTCCAAGGATCTGCTTCGCCTTCTTCTGCGATGGCGTTTCGGACTTAAGCTTGTCCTTCTGCTTCGCTAAAGGTATGGCGAATAAGCCATCGTCAGAGTCATCATCCTCAGAATCCATAGCGCCGACATTCGGCGACGGCGCGAACTCCGGTTCGTGATCAGGAACATCGAATTGTGGTCCGCGTTTGCTCATCATCCTGTTCAAAGAAGGAGGTGCATGCGACGAGCTTGGGCTCAAATCAGGACTATGAGATCGTCCCTCAACTTGCAGCTTAGCGACCGTTGGATTCGAGGGAAGCCGTATGGACAGCGGAGGTCGTTGATTAGCCTTGAGAGTGTCTTCATCGTCTTCATCCTCGTTGTCGTTGTATGCTGGCACAGAGAAAACTTGGCCACCTTTAGATCGGGTGAAAGGACTGCGCGGGGTGGCGTTGATTGGACTGGCTCTACCTCCAGAATTCGACCGCTTGTTGAAGTTGATTTCAGCTAGGGCTCGCTGATGGTTTTCATCGTTCAGAAGCAGATCTGGGGCAGTTGTCAATTTCTGCAGGCCGGAAGCTGAGCGCATTGGCAGTATCGAGCCACCTGCTGGGGCACTGTTTGGGGTAATTGGAGCAGCAATTGCACCGACCGCTTTCCCAGCACTAGCGAGTGCGGCACCGATTCCTCTACTAGGTGGCCGCTTAGCTTCTTCTTCAGGTAGCGAACCACCTGAAATCCGTTTCCAAGGCTCCTCTTTGCGAGATTGCCAATTGGTGCGAGTGGCGACGATTCCTTGCCTCTTTGTGAGACTATTAGCTTTCACCAACGTCGATGTGGGCTCCGGCACAGGTGGTGGCCTGCGCATTGGCTGAAAGCTGTCTGTCTTCCTCTCTTCGTTGTTCGATCCAGAAGATAGTGGGCGGTTGGCAATGAACCGATCTATCTCATACGGCGACTGTCGTGGACTATCAAAATTGTGTACGCGTTTGCCGTTTGCATCCAGCAGGGTCATTGATTCCCGCTTTGCTTTATAGAATTGCTGTTTACGCTCTGTCTCGCGCTTGTGCTTTTCAGCTCGTGCGGCCAGTAACTCCCGTTGCTTCTCGAAAGGAAGATTTTGGAAGTCTTTCTGTAGCATGCCTTCCTGCAGTAACGCTTGTACCTCGGGCGACCTTGCATCACCGTCTTTGGGCAAGTTAAGCAGTTGAGCAGCTTTCTCGGGCACGAGCGCACTAGTGTCAGAATTGAGAGAATCGCGATCATGCAGCCGCTGGAAGGTGGCTTCATCTATTGGCTTTCCACCAAAGTTTGCTTTGAAGGGCGATGTGGGCAGCACCGAAAGACCCAGGCCAGCGCTTTCTGGGGGCTGAGGCATGTCCCCAGGCACGCGCACATAAAGCTTCAGATCACCCGTTGGGCCAGCCATCTGGGTGCGCACGGTCATGAGCATCTCGTCTGTCAGACCTTCTTCGTGCTCAATTCTGCCAGGCGAAGTGACGTGGATAGACAAATCCGGAGTCTCTGAGACACCCAGGTTGAAGCAGATGACAGTCTTCAACTGATCAGCTGTCTCCACCTCTGTGATATCGATGAGTCGATAGTTCCAGCCGTCTGGAGTAACGAAGATATATTTCTTATCGCCCTCACGGGCTTGAGGACGTCCGCGTGCCATATTTGTAACACTCTCAGCAGAGCCCACACTTAAATGCTGCTCCTTCCTCGAAACCGGTCGATCGCTCAAAGACATATCTGACGAAGCGGGCCCGGTTTTGCCACCATAAGGATGGCGCAAGAGGTTAGGACTGTGAGGGCCATGCTCTTCATCTGGCGAAGGGTGTTCATCCTTCCGCCGGTTGCGCCTGAACTTCTCCCACAAGCCTTTGTGCTCTTTGGCGCTTGCGGGTGCATCTCGACTGCCGCTTCTCAAGCTACTATCGGCGGGTGGAGGTCGCGAGCCATCGTGGGCGTTGCGCCTGTCGCCGACAGGGTCGTCATTACCATGCTTAGCAACATCATTCTCACTGTTTGAAGCAAAGCCAGCATAGAATCTCCCGGATTGAGACGCAGTGCTCTGCGGTACGTTAGTGTCGGAGCTAGCTCCTCGATAGTGACTTGTGCCACTCGGGTAGCGAGTATGGCCTGCTCCATTGGAGCTAGGTCTTGCGTTCACCAAACCAGGACTCTGTTGGGGACTTGCTCGGAAGTTCTGGTTGGACGTGCCGAGGTCTCCCGTGCTGCCACTTGGTGAGTCGTGTCTACGCACGTCGTTGAGAGTACGAAGTGCAGACCGAGAATACTCTGCTCGCTCGGAATCAGTCAGAGTACTTGTAAGAGAGTCCAAAGTAACAGATCTGCTTCCCGCCACTTTGCCTTGGTTGACGGCCGATAGCACGCTGCCTGGCGAATGATCTCCGCCGTCGGCTGTGTTAGGCGTCGAGCCAAATGCATCATTTCGTGTCAAGTTTGGTGAATTTTCTACACCACCGCTATCCGTGCCAGCACTCTTTCCGGCAAGCGTATTCGAATCTCTCCTCGTGTTATGTAAAGGCAGGCTGGTTGTACTGCTCGTGGCCGCAGTCGATGGAGTCGCTGCGCCTCCATTCTTGATCACGTCTCGAACGAGTCTGCGAAGTCTGCGGCCTTCTTCCCGTTCCTTGTTCTGGTCCCATACGACGCCATTTGCCGTACATTCGCGAGCTACTTGTGGCAATAACGTCTGGGGCACGAATCCAATGTTGCGATTCCTATCACTGCCACCGATGCTCAGGAATTGTGAGCCATGTACGTTCAAATGCTGAAACGCAGACTGCCACTCTCTTGAGAAGGCATGTGCTGCGAGCCAAATTTGAACACGCTCAGATGGCCAATTGTGGTCGTGCGGTGACGCGGGTACATCGCCAGAAGACGAGTGATCACGATTGGAAGCAGAATCGTTATTCTGGACACTGCTGGAACCAAATACATCTCTTCTGCTTGCATCCGCAGGCGATGTGTGCTGCTCCGTCTCTTTAGCTGGCAAGATCAATGTTTTCTGCCTGCCCGCAGTTGGTGTAGGTGGAGGTATGCTATTCTGTGGCGGCACTGACTGCGGTTGAGCTGGTGCTTGGTGCTGCAGCTGCTGAAAATGATGCTGGTTATTGTTGTACCACGACTGCACCTCTTGCTGCTGCTGCTGCAGCTGCTGCCTGTATGTGTCCTGACCATACCAGAGATCATTTGTCGCCGTGAATTCCCCCGATGCTCCTCTATAAAAGCTCTGATGTGACGCATGTGCAGGAGGCCGAGATGCAACAGAATTCGGCGTGTGCAAGGGCGGAATTCCGACACCAGGTCCGAAGCTGCCTCCGTCAGGAATGTATGTCGCTGAAGTCAAAGGCGCGTTATCGTTCAATGGAGGCAAATTCGCGTACTCGAAATACAGGCTAGGATCGTAGGCTCGAGGTTCTCGTGGCTGATTCTGCTGTGGAGGCGGAGCATAGGTTTGCTGATGAGCGCGATTCCAATATGTCGTTGGACCTCCTCCAGGTGGCGGTGGTACGAATGGCGTGTGCTGCTGAATCGTGCCCATAGGCGGTCTGAGCGGCGGCGGCGGCGGATATGGCATGCCAGACTGAGGCTGCTGTTGCTGCTGCAGTGGCGGCGGCGGTGGGATGTAGCCTTGACCTGCGCGCTGAGTGTCGGAGACATGGCGAACTCCCGGCGCCGCCCATTGTGACTGTTGCATCGTGCTGGGCGTCACTGGAGTGGCCCGTCCCTGGTTCATGCTCGGGTCGGCATAGGTATACGCGCGCGGCCTCGTCGACGTGGAATGCGAAGGTATTGATGTGATGGAAGGATATGGCGAATTCGATGCCCCTTGGGGGCGCAATAGCGATGTGGTGTGGCCAGTTAGTGTGCCAGTTCCCGGTATGTCATTCAACACGAGCCCTCCAGGCACAAGCAGATTGTTCCCGCCGCGAAGACGGGCCGGCGTGGTTCGTTGCGTTTCGTCAGGCGTACTAGATCTGTTGATGGTGGATGGTCGTGTCGCAGGTAGCATAGCAATACCTGCTGGCTCACGTCATCTCCAAGGCCAAGGTGCTGGTCCAACTTGGAAGCCGTTACGCAGTAGGTAATGCTCGGCGCTATATCGAGTGTGCCGCCTATATGCCGCCGGTGTGCCGGCTGCACGCGTCGGTTATATGTGTGCAGGTAAACGGCAGCTGCCAAAATAATGTCCAATCTCTTGTCTCTCAATCTGCACGCCCAACGCGCCCAGGTCCAGCTGTTGTGGCCGACGATGCTCTCTGTACCTGGGCAGGCAGCGTGCAAGATGTATCCCGGTCGGCGGCGATGCTTCCCGATCCCGATCTTCGCCAAATGGGATAGAGTAGCGTCGACGACCTTGGCGCTGGGCAATATTGGGGATGTCGCGATTGGCGTGTAGTGTATGTTTCGAAACAGATCGGAAACAAAGGCAGCTCAGCTGGTTGTATGCAAAGTCTAGGCTGTAAGCAGAGGCAATGCAATCATGTTGGACCAGCAGAAAGGCAGGCTGCGGTATAATGGACGTTTCAAGGCAGACGATGTTGATGGCGATGGCGTCGACGGCATGCCCGAGTCAGTAACCAGCAGTGCCAATAATCAGTCACACACATCATGCATGTCAAGTTCCTAGGTCGTGTGTTACATGTATCCCATATACCCACCTCAGCGCCAAGCCTTTATTGTGTATGACAACCAACTTGGACAACGGCAAGTGAACGGCAGGATCAACGTTCGTCGTACATATACACATACATACATATATGTACCTTATCGTTGCGGTGTCAGACGGCATCACCTGCGACCCATCACTTCATCATCCTTACTGGCGGCTCTTTGCTGCTCGCACCGCTTTTCTTTCGTGTTGCAGTACCCTTCCATCCACTGATGCCGACATGACTGCTACATTACACGTCTCTGGCTTATTACATGTCCGCTATTGGGCCACGATGCGCAAGCTAAGCTGGACTATGCCGAGACTCTGCTCGTAGCCACGTGTCGTGGCGCTTGACGCTCTGCTCTCCAGGATCATTGATTCATACACCAGGTAATTTGTACATGTATGTGATCTTCCCAGCATTTCCTCAAACTTGACTTTACTGTATTCGTGCAGCGGCGTCTTGTTCCATGTTCTGCTGTATAACCATTATTCTACACACTGCCGTACGCGCTGATAGCATCGAAGACGACATTTCGGCGACCGGTGAAGCGAAGCGCAGCGCCTCCCGCCGCCTTCGCCCGTCTGGTTTCGACCTTCTGGCGCTCAGGGTCAAGATGTGCCGGAAATGCCTAGCTAGCACGGTAGCATCTCAGGAGGTGAAGTAGTCGTAGTGACGCGGGCAGCGCATTCAACGGTTTGTGTATTCCATGGCAGAGTACGTTCTGTCATTTCAATTCCTCATCTCCTCATCTTCTCCCGAGCCATAGAGCGCGCAGCTACGCATCTCCTTGTACAGAGAACTGCGTGCGCGAGGCATCCCCTAGACCACCAGCGCGCATCCGAAGGCTTCCACCGATTCGATAGCGCGACCTCTCTGGGACAACATCACCGACCGACGATGCAGTGCCAGGCATGGCGCAGAGTCCTCATAGCATCAGCAACGTGAGCACACGAAGCACGCACAGCTCTGACATCCGCACGTCAGCTCTCTTACACCCTGTCCCTGTCGCCGAGTATCTCTGCCGAAGACTGTTCGAGATTGGCATTCGAGCTGTACATGGCGTTGCTGGAGCGCACAACCTTCGCACTCTGGACTATCTCGATCATTGTGGTCTGACCTGGGTCGGTAATTGCAACGAGCTCAATGCTGGATATGCTGCCGACGGATATGCTCGCATCAAGGGTATATCCGCGCTGTTCACCTCATATGGTATGCACACACCGTCGCGAAATCTTTACGTGCTGCTGATGAGGCCCAGGCGCATCAGAGCTTAGCGCTTTCAGCGCTATAGCAGGAGCCTACACCGAGTACGTGCCCATCATACATGTCGTCGGCGCACCGCCCACTCATGCTCAGAGCAATGCCTCGCAAATGTTCCATCCACTTGGTAATGGCAATGTCCACACATTTTCAGACATGTCGCGGCCGATATCATGCAGCGTCGTCACGCTTACCGATCCTTCACAAATCGCGAATCAGATCGACCACACGATCAAAGAGTGCTGGTCGCAAAGCAGGCCAGTGTACATATCACTGCCGAGCGACATAGCCCAGCAGCACGTAGAGGGGGATCAATTGAGGACAGCGATAGATCTAGCAGCAATGCCAAATGACCCGGACAAAGAAGACTATGTGGTTGAAGTGGTGCTGCGTTATATGCATGCAGCCAACAACCCCGTGATACTTGTGGACGCCTGCGCCATACGGCACCGTGCACTACTGGAAACACATAATCTTGTGGAGAGAAGCGCGCTGCCCACGTTCGTGTCCCCAATGGGTAAAGGTGCTGTCAACGAAGCTATGCCCAACTACAGCGGCGTGTATGCTGGCGATGGCAGCGAAGATGAGGTTCGAGCACGCGTTGAATCTGCGGATCTTGTGCTCAGTATAGGAGGCATGAAGTCTGATTTTAGCACGGCACACTGGAATTACCGCGCATCCGAACTCTCCACTATTGACTTCTACGCGAACATGGTCCGAATTAAGTACAGCGAGTACCCCGATCTACGGATGGACGGCGTGCTCAGGAAGCTATCTGAGCGCTTGGGACAATTGAAAATTGTTCCTGGACCGTCTCCGTCAAACAACGTGCCTACACATCGGCGTGACAACCGCGAAGAGATCACGCACACATGGTTCTGGCGACATATGGCCCGATGGCTTCTGCCAAACGATATTGTCATCATCGAGTCTGGTGCCACGAACTTCGGTATCTGGGAAACACGCTTTCCGTCCAACGTCACAGCCATCAGCCAGATCCTGTGGAACAGCACAGGCTACGCCACGGCAGCATGTCAAGGCGCAGCACTCGCAGCCACTGAATTATCACGAGCACGAGAAGGATGGGCACATCGAACAATATTATTCACCACTGATGCCGGCTTTCACCTTACGTCGCAGGAGATCGCCACCATGATCAAATTGAGATTGAATCCAACCATTTTCGTGCTCTGCAATAATGTCCATCCAGCAGATAAAGTCGTGAACGGTCCAAGCATCCACGACACTACACCTTGGCGTTACCGAGACCTCCTCTCAGCTTTTGGCGCAGAAAAGGGCACCTATCAGTCTTGCAGCTTGCACACACGCAAACAGGTGCAAGCTTTATTCGCGGATGAAGTCTTCAGCTCAGCGAGCCAATTACAGTTCGTAGAGCTACGTATAGGGCGAGAACGCTCGCCTACGCCATCGAGGGCGGCAAATGGAGTGCCCTACGGCTCGAATGGAGCTTCTAAGTACGCTCCTAATGGCATTCCGGGAGGAGCGGGCGACATGCCTGGCACGATAACGACGAGCAGCTCGAGGTACAATACACCGAGTCCGTCGCAAAGAGCATTTCCGGTGAGGACTGCAAGCTCGAGTACTTATGGCACTAGAAACACGATGGCAACATGAGCCGTGCCAGAACTCGTGTGTGTGACAAATAAAGGCGAAACACACTCCGCGATTTGGTGGATCCAACTGCCAGAGGTGCGTCCGCCGCTTCTGTTACCAAAAGGCCATTCCTCTGCGAGTATGAGTCCTGGTTCGGTGCCAAAGACGCTAATCTCATTTTGTAATGTGCGCTTAGTCGAGCGCCTGCAACCGTATAAAGAACCCACGAGAAGCATTCCGCTTCTTCTGTTGTGCAGAGGTAGGAGCAATCTGAATTACTGATATACAGGGCAGGATGCAACTTGGAGTATTGTGTTCGTCGCTGGGACGTCGTCATAGAGGCAAGCGGGAAGGATTGTATATAAATGCCGATTAGCAAATGAACAATGACTGATCTCCCGCGATTGGCACATTCAAAGGCTTGGTGTATGGCCCCCGAAAGACCTTCCGTGATGCGTAGAGAGCAATATTCCGGTGGCGAACAACCATCTGTATCGTGCATGGTGGGTGGCCTTGGTTCTCGGTATCGTGGATGCCACGGCGTTCCACTTCTTGGCGATCACCAATCTGCATCATGCAAGACGGACTGCCTAACATGTCCAATCTAGTAGCCTGAACGCCACGGCCCTCCACTGACTGGACAGAGCTGCAGGCGCATCGTGCCACTACAAGCCCAATCAGTAAGGCGACCAGTCGACAATGCTATTGGACTACAATCAACATGATCAGAACATAACCTTTCATGGCGTCGACAAGACTAGCTAGACGGGCTCCTGGGTTCGAAGTGTATTGTTCGTTGCATCTTCGAGTGCATACCAAATCAGCTCCATCAAGAGGACGCACTCTCAGCAACGACCACGGCTCAGGAGGGCACCAGTCACATTAGCACCCACGATGCAACATATAAGAACACGTCTCAACCGTCCTGTGCCGACAAAACTCTCGCATACTCAATAGCAGCAGCAGCACTTCCATCAGCAGCAGCAAACTTCACTAACAACCCACAACCCAACCCAGCACTCCCATTCCATCAAAACAACAACAATGCACTCCACCACCCTCCCCTTCCTCGCCGCCCTCCTCGGCACCGCAGCCGCCACCCCAACCCCAGCCATCGACGCCATCGCCGAAGGTATCGTCACCCTCGCCTGGAGCAACTCCTCCTCCACCACCACCACCAGTGCCCTCGACACCCGCGACGGCTGCACCTTCGCAGCATACAGCGGCAACGCCTGCAACGGCAACAAAGGCAACAACGACGGTCCGGAACATTCCTGCATCTCGTGTGATGGGCGTCATTCGTTTTACATGTCGCCGGCTTGTGGGAGGACAGTGGTGAATTTGTATCAGAGTGCGGGCTGTAGTGGTATGTTTATTACGGAGTGCCCATTGCGCTGGGTTGCTCGAGGCGATTGCGCTGTGTGCTGACATGATTGGGGTTGTAGGTCAGGTTTCTACGGCTGTGGTTTCTGGTGGGAATTGTTATAATGTTAATACTGGGTATTCGTGGGAGGGGGCTAATTTCCATGCTGCTTGAGTTGGGAGCGGCTGTGTTTTTGGTCTCAATCGGGGGACGCGAAGTGCGGATCAAGACTGATTGTACTACGAATCCGAAGATATGTCTGTCGCTTCAGAGATTGCTGTTGGTTGCTTATGTACCGTATATATGTTTGATGGCTTGTTATCGCGAAGACTCGCAGTTGCTGCACGCGGTGATTGCATAAATAAGAATTCGCGCTAGCAAGGATACACGAAATAAGCTCGCGATCCCTGTCCGTCACTTTTCCGTCACTTTACAGATTCTTGAAGATCTTCGACCTCGAGCAATGTCGACGAAGCGTGCATCTTTCTGCAATAGCGCAGTACTGACAATAGCGCACTGTTGATCACATAATTTGAATCGCGCATGATGGAAGACTTCAGTAGCCTCGAAGCGAACATCAAATCGTCCCTCGTTGAGACCGTTCGCAGCGCGATCTCGCTCGGCAACGAAGACCTCGCCTTCCACAGATCCCTAGACTCGACGGTCGGCAGCACGATTGACCGGCAGAATGCGCGTCTTCTGGGTCTTGCGGAACGCTTGGTTGGCTCTGCGACAGCGAACACGGAGATAGTACGTCCGCCACGTCTCAAGGACCTCGACTCGATCGAAGGCAACTGGAAGGCCGTCGTTGATGTCGTCGACAGCCTGCTCGAGCGCGCCGACACCGCCCTAGACGAGTTCACTGGCGCTGTGAAGAGATTGTCCCCCGGAATCGATCAGGTAGGAGGCGCATACGACAGAGATGACAACACTGTAAGACATGGGGGCTAAGTACACTTCCAGGCGGCCGCGTCCAAACCGCCCAAGGTTTCCCGAATTGCTGCGGCACTCAAGACGCAGGAGCTTGACAAGCCGCAGCTGAAGTTCGAGCATGTGCCGAAGAACGATGAGGTGCTACCTTTCAAGCCACTGCTGCAGAGCAAGCCTCATGCGAGAGTGCCGCTGGAAACTGCGCCCATCGCTTCTGACGCCGACACTCAGTCTTCGTATGCCTTCCATCTCATTTCTAACTCCCGTATTGGGGTGCTTGACCATGAAGATGGGCTCAAGCACCTTTTTCCACATGCTCCGCGGCATCGTTTCCGCTATCTCTTTCCTAGACCTGGTGTCGAGAGACACGTCTATATCAACATCAATCCTGACTTATCCAACAGATACCCACATCCGTACCAGCTTGAGATTGAGCAGTATCGTTACCCTTCGTCCATGTACACTGTTAGCGAGCCTGTCATGTACCAGCCATTCGAAACGACCAGGGCAACGCTTGTCGATACCGAGGAAGCAATGCATGAAATGCTCGAAGAGTTGAAACAGGCCAAGGAGATCGCGATCGATCTCGAACACCACGACAACCGATCATACATAGGTATAGTATCTCTAATGCAGATCAGTACTCGGGACAAAGATTGGATCGTAGATACACTTCAGCCATGGAGACGGAAGCTGCAATGCCTAAACGAGGTCTTCGCAAACGATCAGATCGTAAAAGTATTGCATGGAGCCTACATGGACGTTGTGTGGCTTCAGCGCGATCTAGGCCTGTATCTTGTCGGTCTTTTCGACACCCATTATGCTGCACGAGCACTTGGCTATACTGGAGGCAGCTTGGCGTTTCTCCTCAAGAAGTTCATCAACTTCGATGCTCAAAAACAGTACCAGATGGCAGATTGGCGAATTCGACCGCTTCCCAAAGAGCTCTTCGACTATGCTAGAAGCGATACACATTTTCTTCTTTACATCTTTGACAACATGCGAAATGAGCTTATCCAGAAGTCCGACTTCTCGAAGCCCGATCACGAAGGCGACAAGCTGTGGGATGTGCTACAAAAGAGTTCAGAAGTGGCTTTGCAACGATACGAGCATCCCATTTACGATGCCGAGCTTGGTCAAGGTCCTGCAGGTTGGTACAAGATGCTGGCGCGAACGCCAGCACTCTTTTCAAAAGAACAGTTCTCGGTCTTCCGAGCTGTACACAAGTGGCGAGACGATGTGGCCAGAGAACAGGACGACAGTGTCCACTACGTCATGCCGAACCACCAAGTGCTTAGCATTGCCAAAGCTATGCCGCTCACACGATCAGCTCTGTTTGGTATTGCTCAGCCTACGACACAAACGGTGAAGCTACGAGCCGATGAACTGGTCAGCGTGATCGCCAAGGCGAAAGAAACCGGTCAGGATGGCCCTAACATGGTCGATATACTCAATCAGGTCGAGCCACAGCCTCAATGGCAGCGGAAAGCTGCAGCGGTCCAGTCGACGCCAATCAAGCAGAGCGCTGCAGCAGAAAGGAAGCCTGCCACACTGTCGATGGCTAGTTACACGCCCAAGACACCACTACCACTCCGCAGCTCGACCTCGGCTTTCTGGGGATCTGCATTCGACAATAGCGCGCATCAAAAGCGCGCTTTGTCAACAACTAGTGAGGTTTCCTTGACTGTGCCACTGCCACCGTTGACAAGCGATGTATTCGCCGAGCCAGCCCCGGCCACACCAGTCAAACCAGAGCCTTCTGCACCAGAGCCTGTTCCAGCGCCCGGGGTCCAAGCGCAAAACAATCAGGACGATGTATTCGTGTTGAAAGAGCTTAGTAAAAAGCGGAAACGTGCGGCAGATCGATTAGACGGATTTGAGGAAGACGGCATGGCCGCCAACACTGACGAAGTATCCCTCACGCCGAACGGCAGTTCAGAGGCCGCGCGGCTACGTGAGAAAGCAGAACGAAAGGCGGCCAAGAAAGCCGCGAAGAAGGCAGCCAAGGAGATGCAGCAGAATGGTGACCCCAAAGATGAAGTAGATGACATCCCGTTCGATTATGCCTCAGCGCCAAGTATCTTGAACCCGGCACGAGAGCCTAGACTTACAGCGAAAGAGAGCAAGAAGAGGCAAAAGCAGAAGAATCCATATGCTAAGGCGTTGGATGCGCCAAAGGGTCTGCCCAGGAACCAAAAAGAGGGTCCTGGGAAGAGTATGACTTTCAAGAAGTAAAAATGGCCGTTATGTTGGTCTTTCAACTTCGCAGCATGGCGATGGCATTAGTGGCCTGCAGAGATCCTATATATCATGACTCGAAGCACGTGGAACGGAGTTGACCATTGTGTCGGTACACTATTCTACTTTGACGGGCAGCCTACGACCTTGCAAATCACACTCCGACGCCGGTCACGAAACTGATATGAGATCAGGAAGCAAGGCACTATGTAGATAGATCATGGACGTCACCAAAAGCTTCCCCTTCCCGCTATCAATAGGCAGGCGCATCGCATGTTGCCAATGAGCATATTGCATCATGTCCGCTTACAGGAAACGAACGCTCACCATGGCCTGTTATCGTCAGATATGGAACCCATGCTCACGGATTCCAACCATCCTTGGCGGCCACACTGGGCTCGAAGTCGGGAGACTCACGGATCTTTACTTCCTTCCGAGCCATTCGTTCGGCTGGTAAGTCGAAGAGACGTCATCATGGTAATGTTGTTTGTTAGTCGATTGCTGATGATCAGTCTTTGTGGAAGTGTGCTGCAGTGCGAAACGAATTCAACTCAAGACTTAGAGCCAAAGTGACCAATAGAGGAATGCAAGCTTGCGTTGTCATAAAGAATTGAATTTAGGATGCTGGTATGAACATCCCATAATTGGCTTGAGTCAATCGCTGTCAAAGGATCTATGTGACATGCATCGAAGACTCTCGTTCCCTCCACCAATGCCTATTCAGTATGGCGTCAATAATCCCGTCGCGGTGCTTGATTACAAGAATTTGCTTCGACATCGATAGACTACTACTAGTATGCGCGGGAATCTGGTGTCGCGAACACTTCGCACTTCCATGGGATCGACTAGCTCAACCTCCACGGCCCAGGCCGCCTAGGTGTACTCTTCCCACTTGCTCCGCCATTCCTCGACACTAGGCGCATCGTTCGAGTACTTAGAGGAGCCCAGCGTCCTATCCTCGAACTCGTCGACGATGCTCAACTCCGATTGCCTGGAGAACGTATTTCTGCGGATGACGCTAATAAGGCCCCGGTGCGAAATGATGAATAGAGTCGATGTTGCTGTAGTAATGCTCCAGCGGCTCATCTCGAAGAGCGCGGCACGTGCGAGTATTGGCGGGCTGTTCCTTCGAATTGGGTGTGGACTTTAGCTCATCGAAGTCTTTGGAACGCTGAGCGGCTGCATCTTCGATCACGATTTTGCCGATCTTGGACCGAAGCTCGTCGGGCAGGTCGAGAAGGCCGCACTTCTGAGGATCTTGAGTCAGCGACACGTATACGAAGAGTCTGCGACTCCTTCATCTTCTCTGACCTCAACGCCACTTGCCACATCCACCTCGCATCCTGCTCTCAAACACTTTGACTCTCCATTCGGAAACCTCATACTCAGGTGTAGACCTCTGTGACCGCACTTCAACAGCACAGCCCTTTGTAGCTCTGCCATTTTCCTCATCAATCGCCTCTAGGTACCTATCCTCGAGATGAGATACGTCCTTAGTATCCATCCGTCGAGTCCGATTCTTGAAGCAATGCGGCAGCAACTTCTTCACGAGCACTCTACAGTCCTTAATGAGGTCCGCTTGGACCTGCATGTGGCTGGACTGAATGAACAATGCATTCACATGAGGCAAATATGATCGTGTGGCCGGTCTAGATCTCCAGCTCGTCAGGGAGATCGAGCGAGCGAAAGGGCTTAGATATTTGGCTAGCATAATCACATGGAAGGACTCCGGACCAAGCAACATGCCTTTGTTGCCTCACTGTTCGCGCTATTGCTAATGCCAACGTGCCGACTGAGCGTGATAGTCTGATGAACGTGCCTTTCCAGAAGTAGCAAATGTCCACTGGCGCCTTCTGACACGCGATGATACAGGCACTGGGCAAGGACGCGCGATACACAGAGTAACTATGATCTAGCATAGAATTACACCACGAACGCTACAACGCCATCAACTTCACTCCGTCTCACTCCACGGCACAACATTCTCGCCACTTCAGACTTCCAGATCACTACCCGTCACACTCGCATCTTCCAACCAACTCCTCCTCGCCAGATCACTAATTTGACTCAATCTCTTCTTCTCTGCATCGCTCGCCCGCTGATCTGAGATTCTTCTCGACACACGTTCTTGCCACCTGGCCTTCAAGGTTGCTCCGACCTCAGTCATATGCGCGTCATCAATCAGGACTTTGGACGTATCCTCCAAAAGTTCTGGTGACACTGCCTGCGGTAGAGAATCTGTCGAGGGCAAGATTGGTGGAGATAGACTCCGACTCCGAGTTTGTGGCGTTTCGAGCACTGCGCTTGTACTCTTGTCTTCGACTGAAATAGACTCCACGAGAGGAGCTGTGCTAGAGTGCTCCGGACTGGGGATGGAGGCATCTGGCTGGGAATTTTCTTCGATAGTCGCATTGTTCAAAAGGACCTTGGAGTCATGTCTAGTAGCATCGTCGGTGGCTTTCGCGGAGCTGTTGGCCATGGCATTCATACTCATCCGCTTCGCTATCCTCGAGACCGCAACTTGTGGCGAGATGAGTTCCTGTCGTCTTACTGGCTTCGGCACTTTGCCTGGAAACTTCTGATCTGGCAGGACGTTTTCCGGTTTGGTGCCGGGTCCAGAAGTGGCCGGCGTTGACATTAACCTGGAATCGTGTTTGGCTTTGTCTTCGTAAGATCTGGTACTGGTGGAGGAAGTGCCTGCTTTCATCCGCTTCGCGATCCTTGCCACAGCACTCTGTGGTGAGATGTGTTCTGGGACTTTAGCGCGCTTCTGCACTCCCGTTGTTGCAATTGTCACGCCTTTCCCAGGATCGGCTCCTTTCTTGCTGATATCAGTCAAAGTCTTGGACGGATTTGGTTTGGACGCGAGATCTTTCAGACTCGTCGTGCTCTGTACCTGAGTAAGAGCGGCCGGAGTCTGATCGCCACCCTTAGGTATATTGGAAACATCCTTTGCTGTAGTTTCCTTAAGATCACTACTACCCGGTGCAAGCGATGATGCAGATCTGATTGAAGAGTGTTCAGATCCAGGTGCGCTCGATGCTGGTACTTGTAGTGTGTTTCGTTGTGACACTACAGGTTCCACACTTGCCCATTTCTGCTCCTTGGAAGAGTTCAGCGACCACCGCTTCTTGCTGCTGTCGTCTCCAACTAGAGCCGGCGTCGATGGAGTGATAGGTGTCAATATCGCGTGGGCGTCATCGTCGAGATCCTCGTGGAACAATCTCTCAACCTGACTTCCTAATGGTAAAGTGATGGCTCCTTGCTGCAACAACTTCTTGGCATCCTCCTCGCGTGAGACACTGCTACCCATTTCTCGGGAACTCTCGCTCTACCATCGATCACGTGTACTGACCCTGCTTTCGGAATCTACCGCTATCGTGCGCAAGTTCCCAGCCTTATTCCTGTTGCCAATACTTTCGGGACCCGCACTAAGAGTGGCAGCCGACATCAGTAAACACCATATCGTTGCATCGAGATGTGTCTGCAGAAAGTCATGACATGCAATGATGTCTTACGCGATCGAAGATGTGTTCAAGGTACAATATCGGGACACGAGAGATTGTGTTCAAGGGTGTTCCTGGTCGTGCTAGAGGGAGCCTGTAGCCAAATTGGTCTATGCCAAGATATGCCAGCGATGTCAATGGCTGACCAAACAAAATTGACAAGAGTAGCATACGCGATACAGTATGAAAAGTTGCGAAATGTTACTCATGTGTCGTTAACGCTCATTCATCATATTCCTCTTTCCGATCATTGCTTCAGCGCCGTAGACCCTTCCAAGGACACTTTCTTCAAACAGCACACGTTTCAGACCGGAGCTCCCCACACTTGTCTCATGACACCCTTTTTGTTCAAGGCCGACACTTGTGCTTGCTACGCGGCGACGATGGCTTTAGGTCGACACCCGTTACATCGATCCGATGCAGCTTCCGCTCCGGCTTCTTGGAGACGTCTTTCTGCACTTGGGGAATGCTTCCTCTCCTTCCAAGTGCGATTCTCACGAGGCGCCGATCGTTCTTCGCATCGTCCTCGCCTGATCTCAAAGTCCTTAAAATCGTCTTTATGTGTGTTCCGATCAGCTCTGTTGTGGGACGTGGTTTGTTCTTGCTCGTCATCGGCTTCGTAGCCTGCATAGGGCACTTCTTGAAACGTCGCAAAGTCAAAATGTCCAAACTCCTGGGCGTCGCCGTCGAATTCAGTACGACGCCAGCCAGCGGTGTAGTATTCTAGTACTGGCTCTTGTAGGTCTGGCTTGTCTCTCAAGGCTTTCACGTGCTGTGGGATTTGTTCTGCAGAGAGCTTGTTGCCCATAGCTCCAGGTCGCTCTTGATGGCACACTTTATCACTGGTATGTATTGAAGATTTTGCTCAGGTGAACGCGTTCAAGATGGCAAGAAGTGCAGACCTAGATGAGCAGGCCTTATCTGTGTTTTGCTCATGCTCTGAAACATGCCATGGCAACGCGTCGTGCGACAATGCGGATGTTCAAACAAGGTTGGTGCCAGTTCTCGAAACAGTGCACGGCGCGCTGCAGGTCCCACTGACTTGCAGTGGCCAAGCTATCGAGATCCGCGAAGTCATGAGCGTGGCAATGCATCGTGTATCAACCCTGTTAACTCTGCTGCCTTAACCGATAAGACGGCATCCGCTGCTATGAAATTGGCAATCGCCGTCTTTTGCTGGCAACTCAAAGCGACACAAAGATGCGGAATGGTTCGAGTAGGGTTGGCCAAGCCCGCAAAGGGACATACCCTCAAACTGCGACCGTGGCTGGCCGGGGCCCCTCAGTGTTCGCACGATCATCCGTCGTATCCTTGGACGCAGCATTGCTGATATTGTAGTGCTGCGTGAAGTCATACTCGATGCTAGAAGTCTTCATGAGGAACTCCTTGAGCCGCTGCTTATTCTTGTTCAGTTCTTGGATTATGCCGAAGAATTTGTCGGTCTCCAACACTGTCCACGGGTCTGTTTTTCGGACTCGATCCAGATTCTTCACTGATCTCGCGTCCACGTACTTCATGAAGATTTCTCTTCTCACATCCGCGTAGACCTGCAGAATGTCCTCGGCAGCCTTGCCCTCATAGTACCCAATAAAGCAGTCTGCAAGACCACCAACGTCTAGACAAGCTGTCATGCAGCCATAACCGCCCATGGGATTATTCACATGTGCAGCATCTGCTGCGAGCAGTATGCGACCGTGTTTGAACGACGGCACGCAACGATTGTGGATGTTGTATATGTTGGTCTGCTCGATGCGGTACTGCTCTGGATCTGGATGTCCTGGTAGCATTGCTTTGAAATGCCATGGCCTGCGCTCGAGATATTCTTCGTCCGTCAATCCCACGACCGGGTCGCCATAAGTGACTCGCCATAATCCTCCATGTCCACGCTTGGCGATCAGACCCCAATGCTGAGGATCTACCATGTAGTTGCCTCCATCCCAGCCATGTTTCTCAAAGCCGTCGTAGAAGACGTTTTGCACAATGAAGCGGCAGTCCCAAGTCTTCCCGGGCCAATCGTGGCCGTAGATGCTTCTTCTTACCGCACTCGCGGCACCGTCACAACCAACGACATAGTCAGCCTCTATCCTTTCGTTCCTCTTATCTTCGGCATCAGCGCCGACCTCTACATCGACCCAAGCTCTCTTTCTCTCCTCATCTTGTCCAGTTCCAGTGACCTTGTGGTCGAACCTTACCTCGATCAAGTTCTTGCCCTCCCTGCCCTCAGGCCCGAATCTCTCTATACAATGTCTGTACATAATCTGTATAATGATACCAAGCTGCAGAACTGTCATACGATCTTCTTCGGTCTCTACCAGGCTCATGTCAATCTCAATGAGCTTCTCGCCATCCGCAGTCCTACGCCAGGAGATGGATGGAAACTTCGGTATTGAGGCAGCACGGAAGTCTGGCAACAGGCCTGCGCGGCGGAAGATACGTGTCGCTGGGACGCCATACTGAGTTGCTCGAAGCCGTGTGTCGAGGCCGGACCAGGATTCGAGGACGAGGGATGGTATATTGCGTTGGGCTAGCAGGATCGCAAGGAGGAGACCGCTGGGACCTGCACCAACGATGAGGACCTGAGAAGTCAACGCCAGCCGCAGACTCGTCTTATAATGGAAAGAGGTACCTTCTCGAAGGGTGGCTTATGCTCTGTGGGGACCATTGTTTCTGCTATGCGAGTTCGTGAATTGAGACGAAGCAACAGAAGACCTACGCTGTCTTGCGATATATGGTAAAAAGCATGCTAATATTCCATCCTCGCAGCTCGCAAGCTCATGCACGAAGGTAACGAAGGAGCGAGTGTGCCATATACACTGATATCATCAGGGTTCGAGTGTTGCGCTGGTCCAGCTGTGAGATGGCTCGGCTGCAAAGACGGCATTGCGTAGGAAGTCAGCCTGCCGTTAGAACCGACTACTGCTGCTGATCCATTTCGTCGTTCATTGAAGGCAGCTGTTCGTGGTACTATGCTATGCGCTTCAACAATGTGATGACGTTCTCTGAATGGACCTCGACGCTCGAGGGAATTCTTTGCGTTGGCAGGCGGGGCAGGGCAGGTGCGACTGGACCAAAGGTCTTGGCAGACAGCTCGTCCAAACTGACGCGTTCCGATCCTCAACCTCTTCCAATCCATGCATATTACTCTGCTTATCGACAACCTGGGGCGTACTGTCTGGATCGTTCTGTCATGATTAGCGGAACACTGAGCTCGATCAGCTTGCTGCATACATAAAGCTTCTGGACACTATACGCGCACGTTGTAAGTCTTGGAAACTGCCGTCCATACAGCATCCTGTTTCAAGCTTAAGGAGGGTCACGGATGCCGATGATGAAGCCGTATTCAAGGTTCTGATTCATAAGATGGAGTCAGGCATCAAACGTCTGAGCTGACAACGCAGAACTCGATATCGAGAAAGCGAGGCATGCATGAGGGTTGAGATGTGCCTCCGTACGCTTTCTCGAACTCTCAGAGACCATCTACTCGAGACACGACCCGTCTACGAAGAACGAGCACTGTCGCTCGAGCTAGTCAGCAGGCTACAGTAGAGACCTTTATGACACGTCAAGGTAATATTCGAGCTTCCTAGTTCTACTGTTCAGAGCATTCGCACTATCTTCCAACACAATGTCGCGGGAAGACGACTTTGCACGAAACCAAAGATGGGCACAATATGTCAAGTCATGGGTCGCCAGAAGCACCGTCGTCGTCGTTAGCTGGTACGAAGCAATCTAGCGCCACACGTTCGCGCGCGAGTCCTCGAGATTTGTGGAGCGTCCATTATAAGCTGTTTTCAGGGTGAAGGTCTTGTACTGACCAGAGCGGACTTTTATCGAAGCAAATGGTACCAAACTTGGACTTTCGACTTGAGCGATAGTGCCCTGGGTAGCAACATCTGACCACGGTCGCCACTATAAGGCAGTACACCATTACAGCTGACCTTGCCAAAAAGTGGAGGGAGATTGAGCAAGTTCAGCTTACTCAGGATTATCACAAATGGCCTTTGGTTCCACAAAGGCAGCTAGTAAGCTCATTGACACTTTCCCGTCGACCAACGATGACCGTCGCTGGCTGATCAAGGCACCTCGCCAAGCAAGCCCGCGATAATGGAAACCTATCTCTCGACTGGTTTACAGGACATGTCCGCCTGTACGACCGGCGATGGGCACCATTTGGCACGGGGCTTCTCGAACAGCTTAAGAACATCGTTGCGAGCGCTCGCAAGAGCTCCACTCCTGCTTTGAACACAATATGCGCCTCGTCATTATGTAGGCTTACCTGGACTTATCATCAGACCAGGCATCTGCAAGGCCGCCAGGCCTGAGCATATTATGTAGTGGTCGAAAGCACGTCGATATGACAGATTCCTACCGCTGGCTCGTGCTCCATGTAATGTGCTGCATTTGCAGCTATAGTGATGATAGCGTAAGACTTACATGTGCGCTGTTGCCGAAGTCAGCATACCAGCAGCCGTTATGCCGTCTATCGCGGTCGTCGAAAGTCAAGCATGTCTCTCAAAGTGACATGTCACTCCACTCCCACGTAAATAACGTCCAATCAAGCAGTCTTGCCCCCATCTTGCGTATCTCGATCTGCTGAAACGACATCCCGGACCAGAAGCGACGAGCCGAAGGTCACCTGCCAGCTCCCTTGTCAGCAAGCAAAACCCGTGTTTCTCCCCCGCCCGATGCTCCGTTTCGGTTCTGGCGTGAATTGCGTGCTCAGGAGCCTCTCAGAAGAAGGCATAAACCACCAATTCGACCCAAAATGCCTCCCTTTCGGTCCAGAATTGTGATCGGGACCCCGACACGGCTTGCCGAAACGCTACGATCCGAACGTTACCCATTTCGGCAATTTCGCAACCTCTCCTCGACCTCGACATGTTCGAACAAGCAGATTGCGCCCGGTGTGAGTAAGAGCGCTTCGGTATGGAATGGGTCGAGATTCGGTTTTCTCAGAAGAGGTGTTGGGACATTCAGAGGATCGTTTAGTCATGCAAGAGCAGAACCTAAGAGGAGCAATGCTGCTGGCGTGTTGGCGGTCGTGTTTGGTGCTTCGGCCATTGCTGTGCTGGCTGCACCTGTGACGACGTGGGTCAACGAGCTCGTTGACAGCATTGAAATACCTGATAGTAGCACTCACACCGAAGACAATGAAGGTCCGTTTCAACTTGGTTTTTCGATAGGTAAACATACGCTGATGATATCGCAGCTCCCCGCAAATACCGGCTTGCTGATGTCAGGAAGCACGACGAGCACTCTCCCAGCAAATGGGTGATTCATGGTACTGGCGTGTACGACATTAGCGAATTCGTTGCGGCTCATCCGGGTGGCAAGGTCATTTTGAGAGCTTGCGGGAAGAGCATCGATCCGTTTTGGAAGCTGTTTAGTATTCACAACGAGCCAGCAGTCAAGCAGATTCTGGACGATTTTTATATTGGTGAGGTCGACGAACGTGATCTTGATGCCGATGGCAACGTAGACTGGAGCGTGCTAGGCGATGATTGTGGTAATTGTGTCGATTTGTTCAAAGACGACCCAGAACGAGACCCAGCACTGATCGTTCGAACACCGAAACCGTTCAATGCAGAAACACCAGGAAATCTGCTGACTGACTTCATCACGCCACTTCGATTATTCTTCGTTCGACACCATCTTTGGGTAGGTTCGGTGGCCAGAGCGTAGTAGGGAATGCTGACGTGATCCAGGTTCCGACGCTTGATGCAAAGAAGCACAAGCTCGAGATTGAACTCTCTGATGGTGAAGAATTGACCTATTCAATCGACGATCTGAAAGAGAAATTTAAGCACTGCACAGTGACAGTAACGCTGCAATGCGCTGGTAATCGTAGAGCTCACATGAACGAGGCCGGAAATGGCAAGACCTCAGGACTCCCGTGGGATGTTGGCGCTATCGGCACAGCAGAGTTCACAGGTGTCAAGCTTCGAGATGTCCTGGTGGATTCTGGTTACGATGTGAATGCGGCTTGTGAGGCATGTCCGAATGACCCAGATGCAGATCGTCACATCCACTTTTGTGCCCCCAGCGACACATACGAGCAGTCCATACCATTACAGACTGCCATGAACCCAGCCTCAGACGTCCTCTTGGCTTGGGAGATGAACGGAGAGCCTATGCCGAGAGATCACGGCGGTCCTCTTCGAGCTATCGTGCCCGGGAGCGTTGCAACACGTAGCGTGAAATGGGTTGAAAAGGTGCGAATCAGCTGTGACGAGTCTCAGAGCAATTGGCATAATCGAGACTATAAGTGCTTCGGCCCAAACGTGAAGGCAGCTGATCTCAAGCAAGAGGATTGGGACAGAGCCCCATCCATTCAGGAGCTTCCAGTGCAGAGCGCCATCACGAAGATAGCAAGAACTAGTGGTCTGCCCGTGACTTTGGAAGGCTTCGCGTACAGCGGAGGTGGTCGCGGTATCGTACGGGTTGAAGTGAGTGCTGACGGAGGGAAGACGTTCAGGCAAGCATGTCTCCGCGAAGACGAAGCCAAGGGTACCAGAAGGTGGGCTTGGACGCTATGGAGGATCGAATGGCCAGAGGATCAGATGCCTCCAAAAGATGCCGAGTTCGTCGTCAGGGCTATAGATGAGGCCTACAACTGCCAGCCAGAGAAATTTGATGGTATCTGGAACTTTCGAGGACTAATGGGAAACGCCTGGCATCGAGTTTCGCTAGCTGCGCATGAAGCAGTAGCTTGAGAGTTATTCCGACTGTGTAGGGAACAGTGCGCGAAATCGAATCTCATCTCTCGTACCAGATCGCAGGCTATCATGTTGCGAGCAGGCCCTGGTTTCCTCATGCAGCATTGTTTCGTTCTGCCAAACTAGACCATAATAGCTTTTCAAGACTGTCCGTCGAGTGCGAAAGAGCCGTAAAACACGCAAAGGGCTTTGCTCGAGCCATGCATGCAATAATGTATGACCTTCAGCTTCTCCTTCCCATGGACGTATTTGGCGAGCTGTTGCACATCCGATGTCCTTGGTAGATAGAGCACGAAGTCTGTTGTGCTCGCCGAGAATGCACCGTAAATGTGCTTGAGTGGGTACGGCTCCATGACAGACAGATCAAAAATGTCGAAATCCGTGTAATTCGGACCTCCCCATGGCGGACTACCGAAGATGACGGCGTTCTTGCCTAGCGTCTTGAAGCGAGCACCGAGCTGAGTGAAGATGTCGCCATGAATCCAGAAAATCTTTTTCGCTACACCGTAAACCTCGGCATTGTGTTTGGCACATGCGAGTGTCTTAGCATCCTTTTCAACTGCGAAGATCTGTTTCCAGCGTCCAGAGAGCGCAAATTGAATGACGTTGCCGCCGGCTCCAGCGAATGCGTCGATGAGAATGGTCTTAGATGCCGGTGCAGTAGCAACGTGCTCGGCGATCTTTCTGAAAGAACATCAGCGTATTCAACAATGATACACAACGAATTCCCTCACTTCGCTACTGGTTCTGGTGTCACGCCAAACCAGGCATCGTCGGTAAGCCAGACGCCGTCATCGTACTTGGAGAAAATCTTCTGTCGCTGATGCCAATACTTCACGAGCTGCTCTGGCACGTCATCCGCTGACTCGTAGTAGTGTACACTCTCAGGTGCTTCAAACGCAGTAGCCATGATTCGAGCAGTGATTGAAAGTCTCGTTGCATGAGAGTCGACTTCTTGAGGTCGAACTTGACCAAGCTCCGTCCGTAGTTCACACTAGGCCAATCTTGATGATCATTGCGGCATGAGCCTATGAGACAAAACTTGGCAAAACTTGAAGTATATATGTAGTATGTTGCGTGGTGCAGTTCCGATATTGGTCACAGTATGCTTTTGCATGCTAGCGATACGATCAAGCTATGCAACTAATGCAAATTCAAGCAGTTGGTCCGCTCATATAATATTCTCGCGCCTCTATGACCTGCATGCGCTATATGATTGCAGCCCGTTGTGGCAGCACAACTTTCAGCTCCCCGTGCATGCTGACAGCGCTGCATGACATCCCAGCAGCTCGATGATGGAGACGATCAACCTCCCAATGCCATCAGCAGTCCCGATATATCAAATATCAGCTCGACTTTATCACATCTAGAATTGCGGCTTAACGTTCTCACAATGTTCTCATACACCCACGATCCTTTGCGGGAACCTCAAGCTGGATCGCTCGAGATTCGCGTACTGACTCTACAGCACGGCGCACGCAGTGACCCTATCCATATCACATTCGCCACTCAGAACATCGATCGTAACACGGTAAGCACGAATCCGCATACTGCTAGTTGGGAGACTCTATCCTACACCTGGGGTAAGTCAGAATTTATGGCAGAAGCATCGCCCTCTGTCAGACTAGCGCTCAAGTAGTCCGAATGTAGCTGACGATCTTCTGTCCAGGTACTGCATCCATCACACATACAATCTACGTTCAAAGTGGCGATAGTCGGTCAGGTTTTGAAGTTATGCCCAATCTGTTCGCCGCTTTGCTCCACCTGAGGCTAGATCATGAAGACCGCGAGCTGTGGATCGACGCCATCTGCATCGACCAAAGAGACACTGATCAAGCACAAGCAGAACTTGCGCAGCAAATACCGGCGATGCTTGACATATACGCCACTTCTCGAAGGACCATCATATGGTTAGGCGAGGAGCAAGACGACAGCACTTTCGCGCTCCAATTTTTGCAAGGGCTGGGCGAAGGTTTCGACTTTGACTGGACGACATACCAGATGACAGCCAACAAGAAGCTCCAGCCGGGTGTTAGTACCTTCCTTCGAACCTATGAGCAACATTTCTATGCTGGTAATCGACCATACGAAGCAGTATGCGCGCTACTAATGCGCGATTGGTTCGGCAGAGTTTGGATCAGGCAAGAAGCTTTTGCAGCCAGCAAAGATAGCATCATGGCCTGTGGTTCCTACACGATACCCTTGGATGACTTCCGCAACAGCATACAAATCTTGGGCGAAAGAGGTCTCGATGTGAGGCATGCAAACTTCGAAGCCACGACCAAGCGATTGGAAATTGCAATTGCGATTCTCGACAAGGCCACAATGAGCATACCCGGGATTATGGACAGGATGCGCACGGGTAATTGTAGCCTTCCGCAGGACAAGGTATATGGTTGCCTTGGCATGATCAGCTCCAAGATCAACCGCGATTTTGCGGAGAGCATTCGAATGAACGAGAAGAATGTCTCACTGCTCTTCCAGCACTTCTTCGAACAGTATATGGCGCGCTATGGTCATCTTTCCCTGCTCAACTGTGCTGGTTTATGCCAGCGCTCCGAGCTCGGGGGACCCTCCTGGATGCCTGACTGGACAGCTAAGCTCACTCGTGTTGATATGGCCGCTGAGAATGCTGTCTCACATGGCATGGTAGCTGAAGCTTCCTTTCAAGGTGGGAATATCCTCCGTGTCCACGGTCTCATGGCGGGACAGATTACTGCGGTTGACTTCGTGCGCCAGCAAGGTGACCTGGGTTCTACTCATTGGCCAGCAGCCTATGCTGAACTTGCTAGATTGATGACGGATCACATCGATACTGACTGCGAGGAGCACCTCGAGGCATTTTTGCGGGCGTTCTATCATCCACTGAAAGGCCTTCGCGTCCCGACCCAAGACGTGGAAAGCAGGTGGTCTGACTACAAGACATTCGTGGAAGCCGTATGGTCTCGGCAAGATCCTCTGGCCGGCTTACAAAATCCAGACCCAAACTCGTTCGCACACTTTCAGATGTGCCTACGATATCATGAGCAGAATCAGCTCCCTTTCATATTCACGGAAGATCATCATATCGGCATAGGCGCTCACACAGCACAGCTTGGCGATCGTATTGCTGCTGTACTCGGCTGCCGCAACCTCACGATTCTGCGAAGCGCAATAGACGAAGCTTATACATCTGAACGCTACGAGCTGGTCGGCTTGTGCTCAGTACACGGCTTGAACAACGGCGAGGCTCTTCTTGGCCCTCTACCCTTGGACTATGTCCATATATCGCGCCTCGACCCAGATCGGGGTGTCTTCCAACCATATTACCTGAACACGAGGACTGCTGTGGCCACTTTTTGGGACCCGAGGATAGATTGGGCTCAGCTTGAAGTACGCCCTGATGATGGGCCATCTTACAAGATCAATTCTCCAGCGGGAGAACCTGAACGACATGTACCTACTGCTCAATGGTTTCGCAGATTTGGGCTGGACATTGTGGACATAGACTTGATCTAATAGTTAAGATAATAGTCAAACACACGGCGACCAACGCAGCCAAGTCACAGCCTACGAACCCTCAGGGAAAAAAAAGTCACCACACTAACCAACACCAACAACATAGACCGATGCGGAGACGCTCTTCGCAACAATAATCCCGTCCTTGCGATTCGATGTCCCGAAACCGGAGGATGGGAGATGACCACGCCAACAGTACACGAGAAGATGCGATACGGAAGCTCAAGGATCGTGCGAAGGATAGACGCAGGCTGGGGTTACGGGGCTCGGATGAGAGTGCTGAGCGTTTGGTGGATAGGGTGAATTTGGTCGAGACTCGTGATGCACGTGAGGTGGCGTCTGCTCGTTTGAAGGAAGTTGAGAGTCTTAGCGACTCCGAGAGTTTGATGCTATTGAGTAATATGAGCGCGGGCTTCGGGACGGATGCTCGAGAGGAAACAAATTACGCATACGCATACGCAGAGGCAGATAGATGGTTGGAGATGTGTCCGATGTCCGGTATCATGGCATAGAGCGACGTATCCGACAGTCTTACTTTACACCCCGCCAAATTCGAACCTACCAAATCTCCACAGTATTATAAACAGATCGAGTCAGAACGTACGCGCGATGCTGACTCTTGCTACGCAACGCTTCCCCATGCCTATCGCTCACGTGACGGTTGTGCGCCTCTAGCCACCTGTCCAAGGCCCGCATTAGATGAAACTCTGTATGTTTCCCAGCATGAGAGGTGTATGCGCAAAAGACAGCGTGATCTGCTGAACGTATCGCAACACCATTTTCTCCAAGAGCTGCATTCACTCTGTGAAGATTAGGTCGCTTTCTTCAATGAGCTGACACTGTCCATTGAGCCTTTAGACGTCGTCGTTTTCGACGGAAGCAGGCCGAGGCCGCTGCTGTGGAGGCAGATTGTTCTTCGCCGTAAGTGGTGACGCAGAATCCAATACTTATGTCGGAGTCTTGGCCCGTTGAGTCTACCAGGTCCATAAGCCGCGCGTTGAATGCCGGCAGCGACTGCATCCTGATAAGCTAGCGCATCTGGAAGCTGGAGGTGCTCATCATATCATCAATCTGAAGTCAGTAGTGGCGCAGGTCCTTCTCATGGCGGTGAATCTGATTGCTCGATGGTAGGCACGACCTCATTATGATCCACCTGCTTCTGTGATACATCGTCAATACGATGTGCTAGCTACTTAGCTTCGAAGCTTGAAAGAGGAAGTGAACGTGACTGTCGGATTCTTGGTCCAATAAAGCTTCATTGTTTATACGTGTACCCTAGATTCGTGCTTGCATCCGGATGTCAATCATGTAAATCGTCTCCATCGAGATGGGCCGAACCATGCAGGTCCAGATCTTCCGGCGCGGTATCGCGAGCCAGCTTCGCTCCTTCGCGTTTGCCACGTTCCACATCTACAAGGAACATGAGCGGAATTGGCAAGCCAATGAGAACAGCCAGGAACCAGAAAGCAGGTCTGATATCGCCAGTAGCATCTGTGATAGCGCCCACGATAGCTGGGCCGAAGACGCTGCTGCCCTTATCTGTGATGGCGTATAGAGCATAAAAGGCGGCTTCACTGCCAGGTGGAATGAGCTCACCATACAGCGACCGGCAGTAAGAGCTAAGACCGCCGAGAACGAGACCATAGACAGCACCAAGCGGATACATCTCCCACTGCTGTTGCAGGCCGAAGGAGCCAAAGCGTTGTATGGCAGGGATATAGCCTAGTAGACCATATATGGGAATGAGCTCGAAGAGGCAAATGCATGTCAGAATCGTCTGTGAAGGCTTGAGCTGCAATATGCGAGAGACCTTGGACCAAGTGAAGGCGCCGAAGAGGCCCGAAATCAAGACGATGACATTGATGAGTGCTAGCGCCGAAGAATCCATGCCCAGGGTGGTTTTTGCAAACAAGATCGCTGTTCCGGATACTGTTGCAATTGCGTCGCTGATCATGAACCAAGCACCAAGGAAGAGAAGAACGTCTCGCAGTCGACGAGCTCGAAGCACTGTCTTGCCAAGGTTCTTCCAGGAGTATGTAAGGTAGCCGACCCAGCTGCGAGCTTTAGCACCGCCAAGAGGTGGACCAGGTCGAGGTCGAAGCAGAAATGCTGCGGGGATCGTGAAGCATAGCCACCAGCCTCCGATGACGAAAAGGACGAGTCGTAGTGAGAAAAGGCCGCCTCCCAGTGACATAAGTATGAAGACCGATAGGATCTGCACAATCACTGCTGCGAGATACCCAAAGCCAACACCATAGGAAGATATCTTCGTGGAAAGCTGCATCTCTGCAGATGAGGCAGAAAAGGACGGCGAATATGGAGTCGCATCGCCATCTGTAGGAAGCAGGGAGGTGTGTGAGTCGATGTGCCGGGAGGATGACGGATCTTCTGCCTGCTCATGCTCCGTGAAGTCAGACTGTGATTCGTCAGCGCAAATAGAGGTATATAGTGGTAAGGTATGGCTGACCTGTTCATGCATGTCCCGGTCGTTTTCTTCCCGCCATTGTGTGTCTTCGGTTGGTGGCATCACAAATGCATACCACCTCACCAACAAAGGCAAGAAAGAGTTGAGCAGCACAAAGCTGGCACCAACACAAACGTTGCCAATAATCGCCCACAGACTTCCAAGTAGGTAGACTGCCGGCGTTACAGGCAAAAAGAGCATGGTAGCCACAGCACCCACCACCGCGAACCCGATCATCAAGGACTTTCGATACCGGCCATGATCTGCAGCGCCGGACATGGTCACAACTACTAGGGCCTGAATCAACACGCTCAGCGAGAAGGTGTACATGGCGAAGGATGCAGTATTGACCTGCATGCCTAGGATGCGAAAGACGCATTGTGCGCCTTTTTCCGTTTCGTTGCCATCACTCCGCATGAAGACGCTAGATAGGATGGCCGGAGAGCCGTCGACGCCCTGATTCTTACATGACTTGGTGTGATCATGTGCAAGAACAGCTGTCGCGCTCTCTCTGGCCAGGTCCTCAAGCGTGATGGGGATGAAGGCACCAAGTCCGCATACCACAAAGACTTCAGCAGCGAAGGAATAGGTATAAAAGCCCAGGAGTTCCCTTTTGGAGGTGTTTCGCGTGTCTTCACCTTCATAAGTGACCGGCCCACGCATGATTATGACACGTGCCCAGGAGTTCCCAGATGAGATGGATGACCGTTCATCGTCGGCCTCGCTACCAGTGTCGTCGCGGCGGGACAAGTGCTTGTGATAGTAATGCGGCTCGGTATGATGATATAGGTCGGAAGAGGATGCTCGCCTTAAGATTGATGTCGATGAAGAGCCGGCTTCCTCGTGCGAGAGTTGGTGGACGATTGACCTGTATTGTGGAAGGCGACGGGATGTCAGCTGCGGTTGCTCCTGCCTTCGTGGCACCATCGACGCCTCGAGCCAATCAGTGGCTTGGCTTGGCTCGCGTGGAGTTGCCAGCGACACGGAAGGCTAATAAGATTGGGCCTGCCTTGTCTCTTCCGACGCCATTATTTCTGGCTCAACAAGTGCACTTCAGTACGGACATGTACGAAACAGAAATAACCAGTTCCAAGGGAAGACGGGTGATGAGATTACGCAATATTATGCAAGTTGATCTGCGTGTCTACGTACAGAGTGGGAGAGCGTATCACGATAACGCTTGCTACTTAAGTTGTTGAGATGATGGTGTGCACATGGCCGCCTAGGACATGGCCTCGTAGATCCGCTAGTGACCTATTTGACAGGATGACCTGGACCACGAGACGCCCATCCTTTGATGAGTGCGTGGGCGTCAAATACAACCATTCTGTGCGGCATGCGATATATCATTGCGTTTAATATTATGCCATAGTGAGGAAGAAGACAGATTCTCGTGTTGATGGTCCACACTCCTCGGCGGTAGCCACGCGCAACTATGCTCACTTGCGCAAACGCAGTATCGCGTGACTATGGTCAAAGGAATCGAACAGAACGACTATCGTGTGCGACGTATAACAGCAGGACCAGTACACCTGCAAATACGCGATCGTGAACAAGCCAGTGCTTCACAGGGCAAGCACTTCTGCTTGACCAAATGGTTCGGCTGCATGCGCTTGATAGCCGGAATTGACGATTGACGATGCTACTGCTAGCTCGGCTGCTCCATTTCGATTACATGTATGCCGTCGACAAGACACTGTATTTTACGCCAATTGCTTGAAAGCCGCATGCTCGTCTGGGCACGTGCACCGTGAATGTGACGCTGGATGCTGTAAGATTATTATTATTACTCGTCTGATACTTGGTTGTAGTGCTCGAGCGGCCCAGAGATGGACATGGGTCCCAATTAGTGCTTAGCGTCTCGGCTACTGGATTAGGTTGCTCGCCGGGCTCCGCTTGTAAGTCGATCTCAGACAATGCCGCTTCCTTCTCCAGCGCAACAACACCCTCTGCTTTACCCTCCTCCGTAACCGCGACAGCGTTCGCCGCCGAGTAGAACTATCGCTACACATCACATCGACACATACATCATCTATCGCTTTGTGCGCGACCACGACGGCGACCGCGATAGCCTCTGACATCATTCTCCGACCACGTAAACGAGCTTTACCACGAGCGCGCACCTTTCTTCTCTGAGACTTCAGCGCGGCGTAGCGCCTGCGATATTATTGCCCACAAAGTAACAGCGGCGACGTCACGATTAGTACGGAACACGACATCCAGAGCGATTGCGCTACTGGATCGGAGGGCGCAGGCGAGACATGACATAAACGAGGGAGGAGTGACGCATTCAACATATCGCGCAACGACGCTTTCGGTGATAGGCCTGTAGTGGAGGAGGCGCGAGGTGAAGGAGGTGTGCGGAGGAGTGAACCCGGTGGGAGGCTTCGAGCGGGAGGCAGCGAAGGGATGCCAGGCAGGCTGATCATGGACCAGCAAGGAGCGATAGGATCGCAAGATCTCAAGAAAGATCGCAGCCAGGCACAAATAGCGAGCCTCCCTAAGAAGCCCGATCTCGCGCAACTTTCGCCCGCGCAACAGGTGAACGGCTCCGCATCACATACTTCAGATGGCCCCCTATCGAATGGCGTGCCCACGCAGGCCGCTGGCGCTCCAACCACGAATGGTGCGACCACGGCGACCCGTGCAGAAGCCTCGTCAGAGACTCCGCCTCCGCTTGATCAGTCTTGGCAGCAGGATCATACCAGCTGGAAGTCGATGGGCAAGATGATCGAACGCACCTCCCAACAATGTTATCTTGACCTGCATGACAACATCTCGAAATTGGCAGAGATGCAGGTTCAAACTCCAAGCGGACAGACAAACGGGATTCTGCCTCATGCGCAAGACACGTCGGAGCTGAGTGTCTCGAAGAAACGCCAATTCATGGAGTTTGCTAGGGACCAGCGCGACCGATTCATGAAGACTGCTGTTCTCGTAGACTGGGCAAAGACGACTGGACAGGAGATGAGCACATTGATTGACATCAAAGTTGCTCAGGACAAGGAGCAGCGCTGCCAGCTTGACGCAATCTGGGGCATTGGCCGTGTGAAGAAAGCGGCCGAGCTTGTCAAACAGCCAAGTCCCAATATCCGCAGTGCACTGGACCTCTTGGCCACTGGAACAGCATCGCGGCTACCGAGTCTCAACTATATCCAGCCAAAGCGCTTGACGGCGAAACAGCTTCTCAGGACTTTGCAGAGCATGAATGTAACGCTTGCCACACGATTGAGCCTTGACGAAGAATTACCTCCTCAATTTCAGGACTTCACCATTAGCGATGGACGAGCCACGTTTCGCGTACCTGGAGAATTTGAGGTCGATCTATCTGTAGCGGAAGAGGAGCCATCGGGCCAGTTTTACTTTATCGACATGCGTTTCCTCTTTTCTCCTTCCCCATCTGGACTACGCGAAGACCTGCGAGCTGTTCTCGAAAGTCGGACCAATGCAGAGCTGAGCTCGAAAGGCTTGCAGGGCTGCTACGATTTCCTACACAACTATGTCCTTACGCACAAGATTAATGTGCTATACAATCAGACCGCGAGGCTGTCACGTGAGAAGTGGTTCGAATGTCTCCATGTAGAGAAGAGAGGTAGAATACTTACGATTGAGTACTGGAATGGCCCGCAGGGACGGAAGAACTGGTTGGAGATCGGAGTCGCTACGGGTAAGCAGTTCAAAGGGAGATCACGCAGTCCTGCCAATGCACATATCAGTGTGCGGTGGTTCCGTCGTGGTACGGTAGTCAGTGATGTTAAGCTCGAAATCGACTGGCAGCACCTGGACGTTGAGCGTATACTTTCAGAAGCGATCGCAAAGAACGCAACTTGGATTCTATCTTCGGTCAAAGAACGTTTGCACACCCTGGCTGGCCCAGAGTCCAAGCTGGACACTCAATTGAGCACTTCCGATGTCGTGCCCGAGGACTGCGCTCTCCGACTGTCTCTACCTGGTATGAGTGATCAGATCGTCGTACGACATGATACGGTAACAGGTCAGATCTGTATCTCGCCGCCAACTCTGAGAAGTTCTGCGTGTGAGAAAGACATCAACGACAAGCCCAACACCGACATTGCAGCGGCTCTTGTACAGCTGATGTGCAACCTTGCGAAAGAGCAGGTCGATGTCGCCACTGAAATTGCTGACTGGCATCGATTGCCATCGGAAGAACTAAGCAAGGATAACTTGATGCGAATCTTCAAGTTCAGGTTCACCGCGCATAGAATGTATGCGTGCAGCAAGGGATGGGGCGACCGATGGGCTTTGTTCGTCACTTTCTCACTGTCTGGCGAGAAATGGTGGGTCGTTCGCTTGGCAGACAAGACCAGCAACTCGGCGCGACACATAGTGGATGCGAGAGAGATCCCAGTTCGAAATTCCCTGGCTGTACTCTCGCGCGAATCCTTGCTCCAGCTGGAAGCACTGGCATCGGCGGAAATATCCTGTGTCGTGCTGCGCCAAGAGCTTGCCAGCACAGGTCTGCGCTACACGATCGACAAACTTGCCCCGTTGAAGCTGAAAGATGGCATATCGGTCGATGAGAGAAGCTTTGAGAGATCTGTCTTCATACAAGACCCGAAAGTTTTGGGCAACCCAGCTGCGCAGGGCATCTCACTTCTTCAGTCAGTACGGCTGACACACTGCGGCCTGCACCGTGAGCGTGATGAGAATGACGAAATCACGGGGTCGAGTCACGATTTATGCTTGACCCTAGAGAAAGGCAAGCTTAGACATCTGCAACAGTATCTAACGACAAAGCCTCGAAACGCTGATATGGTTATGAACGCCTCCGGCGCATTGGCTTTGAAGCTTCGCACGCCTTTTGGAGAACCATACTTTGACTGCGTCAAGGCAAGGCTCCAGGCCTGTCAACGCTTGAACATCTGGATTGCTCATATCAAATCGAGAATGTTTGATGTGGAGATTGCTAACCTTGCCAAACTTGTGTTTACGTACGGAAAATCGCCTGAGCTCAGCGTCAGCATTTCTTTTGCGAAAGACGGTGGTCTGCCTCTCACATTGAAGTTGGCGCCACAGTATGGTAATCCGCACCATCGAATGCGCGTCCAGCTTGAGAAGCTTCTCAACAATCTACCCGTCCAACAAGGGCTCCCTGCCTTCTGCGATACGCTGCAGACGAGTCTACCGATCATGCAGGTGCTGGACAAGATAGAGGAGTGCGTCGAGACACTGAGATCTGTCAGAATACACATTCGGCATCCCACGCATTATCATCTGGAGTATAGCGACCCCCTGCCAAAAACGACACTGAAGGTGGAGTGCAAGGAACGCAAGATCGCCAATGGTCAATCTCAGCGCATTTGGGGACTATCTCTCCTGAAGACGACGCGGCAGGAGCTTCAGCAATCAAGTCTCGGCAAAGCACTCTCGGAATTGCATAAGTCACACAATAACTCCGATGAGTCTTGGTATGGTATAGGTGATGGTGTTTTCGTAGCGAAGGTCAATGGTATTGCGGAAGCATTTCAGACGGTCCATGACACAATATGCAAGGTCAATGTCAATGATGCCGCAGCAGCAACACAAGCGGCTGGCGTTAAGGTTGAAACTATTCAACATCAACAGCCAGTGCATCAAAAGCCACCCCAGAAGCCTGCAGCGTCGAATAAGCCACCTGTTGCGAAGATGAGTGCCAACCCCAGATCAGGAGCCAACGGTGGCGTGCAATCGCAGGTGAACGGTCGTCCAGTGGCCATGGCGAACATGGCAAAGGCGAAGAAAGAGGTCATCGAGCTTGACTAGACGTCTGACAGTTACTCGATCGCTGATTAGCCCACGGAGCTCTGTCGATTGAAAGCCTGACATGGCATGAAATTTCCACGAAGCGAGCGAACGACGCAAGGAGGGTGTGAGGGACATAATGATCCTGGATGGAATGCCACTGCTCATATGCTCGGCGAGATCTAGACACTTCGTGCGCCGTTCTCGGGACCGATCGACGCAGAGCTGGTCTCGCGGCTGTGGTTATTTCGGGCGTCCACGGCTACATTACTTGGTGTCGCACGCCTATGTGCGACTCTGATCAGACCACGACACAATCGACTGACCAAGAACTTCGAAGCCGAGATACTCGCAGATCAGTGGTGGCGGGATCTCAATATGACCGTGGCCGTCGTGCTAGCGCCTTCGACGGATAGGCCGACATTCGTCATGCCTATCGCAATGCTCACATTGCCTAAGCTCAATGACATTCTGGGAAACCTTTTCCGCGACGCGATTTTAAGCTTTGCGAAAACGCTGGGTCCGACATACTGTGGGCGCACTCGGATCAAGTCTGGCTATATCGTTTCTTTGCGTTTAGCGATGGCGTTGGATAATGGGTGGGGGTCATCGATTGGAAGCCTTCTTGATCGCTGGCTCAATTTGGGGACCGGGAATGAGGAAATCAATCCATAAGGAAGAATTAAGTCAAAGGATACTTTTGTTGTCATGTATGATACCACTGATGCGAAAATGGTTGAGAGCAAAGAGCGCCGAGCAGACATGGTGATGAATAGTGCCAGGTTCGATGACGATACCACAGATGCGGATAGATACAAGTTTTTTTCCTTCTTTTGGAGAGCCAAGCGGAGCCTGCGTACGATGTCTCGTGCTTGATCGTCAGTGCCCGACTACCATCGGCAAGGGATCTTTCGTACGCTATGGACCCATGCGCTGCTATCATCACCGTCAAAAGTCGTGTCGAGGTTCCTAGATGATTGAGTTACTTCTGTCACACTCTCCTACGCTCCACACGATCGATCCTCGAGACATATCATCATCCCCCTTCACGCCTCTCGCGTCACTGCCTCCTTATGTCTTCTCCACGATCCTGTGCCATCATCAATCATCTTCGTCGTTTGTGCTATCGGCCATGCTGCGGGATCGGTTAGGGCTAGTTACTGGTCGGCGGTACTCTCGTATAATACTTAGAGGAGATAGATGTCTGGGACCTTAGGCGAAATGGACTGGCGTGGAGCGATCGAGCAGTTAGTTCAGGCGCAGCTGTCGCACTTTGCTGCAGCGTCCGTTTTGTGGGCTTCTGGCTCCGTTGGTGGCTTTGTGGGGTGCTGATGTGATATGGTACCTCGACGAGGGAGGGGGTGGTGTTTTACGTGGCTGCTGAGAATCTGTATCACTGCTACCTGGGCTTGTGCGATAGCGACATGTCTTCGATAGATTGATTGGGTCTGTGGCGCAGTTTTGCTGGTGGTGGTGGTGGTTGCTGTACTGGCGATGCTAGGGTGGATGAGTCCTGCTGGGGTGAGGCATGTCTACTATATGGGATCGCGCGAACTGTAAGGGGTCTGCGACTGTGTCATACTGTAGGGTTGTTTGATGCTGCATCTGCGCCACTAGGTGTGATGTCTGGTACTGAACATACGCATCGTGCTTGATATTTTCGCAACGCTAGGGATCTCGATGGATCGAATGATGGAGCTGATCTCTCATCGGCGAAACTAGCGTACAATACACGACAGATATGATATCAGGCTCTCCTATGTGCTTGTACGCGAATTGATATTGGTATCGATGAGACGGCATGCAGAATCTATAGGTGTGCGTACATCATCGTGGCTATAAGCTTCGTACACGATTACTGTCAGCGATGGACCGCAGAAGAAGAGGTATGTAAGGTGGAAATTGTCGTTGCCCCTTCGAGAATATTTGGAAGCAGAGACTTTGTTGATTGTGATGTTTCAAGATATCACTGATGCCGTATAATAAATAAGCTTTTCTCATGACAGATAGTAAAAGATCGCATGATCTTGCCAAAGACGGGCGGTGATTCTGATGAAGCTTCCGAGCAAGATCGGGCGTGTAGGTGAAGACGGAAATGGCTGAGCATGGTGCGTTGGGCGTATTGGAAGGCTTTTGTGGCGGTTTAGGTAGCGTGATCAGGTCAGATGCATCTGCAAGCCACATGGTGGACTCGTGGAGATTACACACTTGACCAGATTCGGGCTATACAGATAAATTTGCACGTGCTTCAGCAACGGCGTCTGCAGCTTCATATGCGGATGTCATGGCTTATCATCGGTTGCACGCTATCGTTAGCGATGCGTTTCGAAAGATTCAGAATTCAGACTAAACTTTGGCGAGATATCGTGCTATTCAATAGTCAATGGCTTCTTGTTGCCAGGGCACTATTGGCAGCGCAGAGGTCGATACGGCTTGAGATGCAAGGATTGTCGACACCGGTCCAGATCGGTGACAGTCGCAGGCTGCCGGTACTGGAGGCAGTGTTGCAGCATTTGCGCAGAGCTGAATCATGCGGCTTGTGTACCACAAAATCCAGAGCTCACTTCACCAGAAACGAAGTCTACTCTGAAAAGGTAGACTCCGACAGTATGCAGAGCGTGTCCTTGCCGTTACATGGGTATCTTAACGTTCCGATCATGCCCTGAGAAGGAGGCTTGCAGCAGTTGGAAGTGCGCCAGAATCTATTTCTTCGACGTTGCTTCCTCATCGTCCTCGTTATCGCCCTTAACGTCGGGCTTTTCCTTGCGACGTTGCCCAACGTCCCAGTTGTAGACTCGCGCAGTGGCGACTTCCATCGTCTGTTGTCGTGTCAGTACCTCTTACTCGTACGTTTGTTCAGCACCTTCATAACAAGCAGCTTCTGCCACATACCGTAATCTGCTCCCTCAAGAAGTCCAGGTCTTCTTCACAATTGGCGAGGCTTGCTTTTGCCACGTCCAACTTGGAGCCAAGGAGTTCCTCAGCTTCAGCGAGCGGATACGCTAACATGACGTTCGCCTGTCGTTCGTCAGCCATGTCTAACGGAGAACGACCGTGCCACAATCCGTTGTCACTGGAGGACAGGACTTACGCCAAGCCATAGGTATACTTCCTCCGTTTGGTGAATGTTGGCCTTGGCATAGAGCGTATCGTTGAGCTCAAATGTGGTCTCGAGTGGCTCTGCATCCGCCTTTCACCATTGTCAACGGTGGGATTGCAATCGCGGCGATGGGAAACCTCACCTTCCGCGTCTGCAGGAAGCGCACGGTATCGAGTGTCTTCTGTATGTCCGGTATCTTGTCCTTCAAACCGGCTACTCGACGTTGATTGTTGGCCTCCATGAACTGGTATTTTCTGATCAATCAATATCAGCATCGATTATCAAAAGCGCCCGACTCGGCGTCAGGATCAAGTGCTCACGATATCATCTCCTGAAAGCTCTTGAGCGTAGGCTCGACATCTGCCCTGGTGGAGACATAGTCCTCGACGCGCTCGACGAACGGGGCATATGGAATGCCTCGCGCGTTGGTGGCCGCATCTTTGCTACAGCAGTATCAGCGTGCGTGACTCGAAAACACCAATAGCACTACAGTCATCTCACCTTGCCTTCTCGACCGCCGCCATGTAATCAGACCACGCCAATTTTGAGCGTCATGTATGTCAGCAGCAGATTTTGTCCGCCAGGACGTACCAGCTATACCTGGAATGGCTGGAGAGAGGGGGGGTGTGGTTACCGAGATAGTGAAGCTAGAATTATGCAAACTCTGTAGCACCGCCACACTTCCTGCTTCGAGTGTCTGCTCGTTATCAGCTCCGCGACGGAAGTCCATGTTTCTCCAGCGCGCGGACACTAGGGCGACCATGCGGTAATCATTGTGCTTGGCACTTCTCGCAATTTTTAGCTTTTGAGAAGCAAGTCATCCTCAGCTGCTCTATTTGCACCTCACACTTGGCATGCTTACCCATCTTCACCACCTCCAAAAGATATCCCACATTCGTTCACACAGCACCACGACACGATCTCCCAATCGACCGCGAAGCCTGAAAATACACTTCCCAACGACACGAGTCTGTGGTAATTACAGGCAAAAAGGCCCCTCTGCACCAACGTTTGCAACCGTTTCATGTCCGCGAGGCTAGCGCCAAAGTCTCCTGCACGTCCGGATCTCCTCCCTCGGCACAGCACCAACTGGGCCATCTGTCACCCTACTAATTATAAGAGATCTGCCCTAATTTTCTCGTGAGATCGTGATGATGATTTTGGAAACGGAATGTCACTGCGGCCGGGCGGCAGCGCCAATGAATTGCCATCAAGTCAGTTCCTTCTCGTCGACGACGTCAGGATGCGAGAATGATGCCGTGGTTTATTATGGGAGGAAGTATTGGATGACTGCAGGCGATTCTCCGGTCAAAGAAAGAGTTCATGCTTCGCGCATATGCTGATGAAGTCATTGATGCGAGTGAAGTTGGTCCCGCGGTACTGTGAGGTCAAGTCAGTCTGTCTGTACCGCGATTGCTCGTCTGGGTGGGTATGGTTCTATCGCGTAAGTCTCGCCATTTTCACGTGCCAACGAGCTTGTGTGCCAAGACTCAGGCAGTGGATCTGCTTGATGATAAGTCCTGTATACTTCTGCCCTCCAGCCCTATGCCTGTCAGCTTGCTGCAGTCTGCGAAAACTGTTCAGGAGGGTGTGTCAGTGGAGGAAGCAATGATTTCACGTTGCCCGAAGGCCACGATAGTACATCCTTGCGTACCCAGTGCGTGTCAGATCGTTGCGAGTCCTGTCAATGCCAAGATATTGCGACTGTGCTCATGGTGGATTGCGTGTCCTCCATCATAATGGCCTCGCTGTTTCGCTCGATGATCATCGGGTAACTCGTCGAATTGCTTGGTCGACCTCCAGCAAAAGATATGAATGAGCCACGTCAACATTCAACCGACTTTTCCATCGATGCATCATGCTGCAGTGCTATACAGTGCATCATCAGCTTTATAGTCAACTTTGATGTATTTTCGCACACGCGCCGTGGAGGACCTGGCTGATCTGACCAAGCATCAGCATTCATACAGGGAAGAGTGCTCCCAGCTACGGAGCGACAGATGAACCCAAAGATGATTTTAAGTTTGCGACCCTTTCGGCATGAACAAAGAGGTCTGTTTCATAAATGTAGCCTTTATATATTGCACCGAGGATGTGCTCCCGCGATTCTTCCGGCGTATGTGATTCGAATCACATTGAAAGCGCATGCACTGTTCTTGCACTGCTCACACACACGCCACAGCTTTTGCAAATGACATGGCAAGTTCGGACTTACGCGTCGTCTTGTGCTGTGGTCGGACTTACGCCATGTCGTATGCTGGTTGGACTGCCGATGTCGCTAGTCGAGAAGCAGACACTTTCGAGAGGGGAGCTGATCTGTATTGTTAACATGTCAGCAATAGTGCTATAGAACAGGAAGTGCAACGAGATGAGGAATGAGGTCAAGAGATATGTGTAAAGTAAGTCATCTGCTTTGCTGAGCTATGATACTAAGGAGCCACCATCGTATCCGTCAACATCAACAGTGATTGTGATATGAAATCATGGTGCTGTAGCGACCAATTGCTGCTAATAGGTGTATCCAATACCAAGTGATCATGCCAGATCACTGAAAACATGCCCCCCAAAGTCTATTAGCTCCGCGCCATGCATCAAGCCGTAAGAGATTCGAAATGCGTAAATTCAAAAGATCGTAGAGGTGAAGGGAGTCGAGCCATCCCGTGATCGCCGGCCAAAGCCATCTCAGTACCGACCTTCATCCACCATCCTCACAAGGACACCAGTTTCCAAAGTCTGCCTCAGCCCAAGGCGACTATAGTGACTGAGAATCCAGAGGGAGTCGAAGCGTACGGAAGGAAGTGCAGGAAGCGTAGCCACACTTCACGCCCTCCAGTCGAGACCTTCTCTGATGAGCTTGCCGAGATCTGCCGCCCACGGATCCTTCATCATGGAGAAGTGGTGACCACCCATCACACCAAACTTCATGTTCTTGCCACAAAGCTGATCCCAGCCGTTGCTTTCGAAGTCTGTGCGGTGATTGAGGAGCCACTTCATTGGAGCTGGGTCCTCATCCTCAGCTGGAGGTGGGCGTGGGTCGCCTGGGTTGCCGGCGACGCCATCTGTGCACCAGATGGCGAAAGTTGGCATGTCGCCGATTGATGGCTTTGGGTCGTAGTTTGATAGTGATCGAATAGCAGCAGAGAAGTGAGGTAGGAGCCACTTAGGAGTCTTGGTTGGGTCGCCAGTGCCTAGGAGACCGATCTCATTGAAGAAGATGTGCAGACGAGCAGGAAGAGGGTCGAGGTTGACTGGGCAAGGCGAATCGAGGAGCAGGAGCTTCTCGACCTTCTCACCAGCAGCGAGCAGAGCTTGCGACACAGCGTATGCGATCACACCACCTGCTGACCAACCACCGAGGATGTATGGTCCCTTAGGTTGACGACGCTTGATCTCGGCGAGGTAGATGAGAGATGACACCTCGATACCGCACGTCCAGCCCTCGGGACTCTTCATGAAAGGACAATTGAGGCCATAAGCTGCAACATCTGGTCCGAGATTAGGAATACTGACGTAGCTGGTAGCCGAGCCGGATCCATCAGGCAAGAAGAAGATCTTCTTCGTTGCAATCTTTGCGTTGCCTTGGAGCAGGACGGAGGTAGCGGCAGGGTATGCGGAAATGTCGGTCTTGTTGATCTTGGCCAGCCTAGCGGAAACCTCGTTCATATCAGTCTTTGTCGACGGCTTAGGGGTGGCTGGCGCGGCCTTTGGAGCGGCGGCCTTGGCCTTGGGGCGCATACCGAGAGCGTTCTCAATGTCCAGGATGGTCGGGTTGGTTGACAAGAAGGTTGATGGAAGATCGACACCGGTCTTCTCGCGCAGCTCACCGAGGATGGTCAAGCTCATGAGCGAGTCCATTCCCATCTCTGCCAGCTCAGCGCCGTCCGTGATCTCTGAGATATCAACACCCATCTCTTGTGCGACGATGTGGCGTGCGAGAGAGACATCGCCCACATCTGCGAGTGTTTCGCGTGTAGGTGAGTCCAGCTCGGGCTTACCGGCATCGCTAGGCGCAATGCTGGGTGCGCTGCTAGCTGGCGTGGAAATAACGTCGAAGGGAGTCGGTGCGTCGGTAGGTGGGATACTGTCATCGTCGGAGTCCTCCTCGGTCTCAGTGGAGCTACTGGCGCTCGAGCCGTTGTCGAACTGCGAGAAGTATTTCTTCATCTCGCCAACAGTTGGGTAGTCGGTGAAGAGGGAAGAGCTGATTTCCATGTCCAAATCCTCACGGAAGATGGCAGAAATTGTCAAGGAGAGAAGAGAATCAACACCGAGGTTCTCAAATGCAGCGTCGTCAATGAGCTCGGACATGTCGACTTCCGTCTCCTTGGCCAAGATTTTCATAACCTTGTCGACCATGCCTCCAGATGGCTTTGGTGCCGAAACCTTCCTCTGCTTGGGCTTCTTAGTAGCAGTGACTGGAGTAGGTGCGACAGCCTTCTTCATCGGTGCTGGAGCTGCGATCTTGATTGGTCCTGGTGCAGGAGAGCGAGCCGGGGTCTGCCTGACGACAGGAGCAGCGACGGGTGCCGGCGCGGCCTGAACAGCAGAGCCTTTGTTGGGAGGCAGGAAGGTGTTCAATACACGACGTGGGATCTGCTGGAACTTGATGCCCTCGCAGACGGCGACGATCTCGTCACCTTGCATGACGTAAACATCACCCTTTGAGATGTTGTTTGGCTGTGGCAACATGCGAACGTAGTTGCGGAGACGCATGCCAGCCGTGAGCGGCTTGGAGAACTTCATGGCGCCCCAGCCGTGGGAGACATACACATTCTGCTCAGAATCGAGGAGGTCAGAAGCGTTGACGATGAAGCCCGAGATGTGGCAGGAGCCATCGATGTGGTATGGTGGGCAGTAGAAGTCACCATCATCTGGCTTGGTTGGGAAGTCAAGGGTGGCAGAAGCCTCGGTGTTTGCACCGTCGAGAACGACCTCAGACATGGCACGGTACTTGCTGTCGTAGTTGACAAGAGCCTTGAACAGCTTGTAAGCCATGCCACGCTGCACCTTGTGAGCGCCTCCAGTCATGGTCTTGGCAGTGAGCATATCGATCTGTGCCTTGACCATGAAGTTGTAACGAGCCCATTCGTCAGCCCAGGCAGCCTTGTCCTCGTACTTGACGGTGCAGTGAGCGTGGTCTTGGATCTTCTTGCCGTCTGGCTGGACGCTGCGGAAGTTGAGCTTCAACACACCCTGGTCAAGGTCGGCATGAGCCTCAAGCTCGATGTGCTGACCCTGAGGTGGCTGAGGAATCTGGGCAATGAGGGGCTTCGGTACCTCCATGTTGCAGACATTGATGCCTGGTGCCTCTGTTCCTGGGCGCATCTCCTTCCAAATGTAGTCACCAACGGTCAATGCCATGTCAGCATAGAGCGAAGATGGGCAAAGAGCAGCGTTGTTGACCATGTGGCCACAGACCACTGGGTACAGCTTGGGGTCCGCCAAGCTGGAGCGGACGACCACACGTGCTTGGCTGTCGCTGTACTCCTCGCTGATGACTTTCTGGCAAGAAGTGGAAAGACGCTTGGCCGGGATCTCGACCAGAGGAGCAGCAGCAGCGACCTGCTTCTCGACGACAACTTCCTTGGTCTGTGGTGCCTCGCCCTTGGTGAGAGTCCAGTTGTTGTGGTAGTCGAGCCAGTACTTCTTGTTGTCAAATGCATAAGTCGGCAACTGGTACATCTCCTGTGCGTCATTGAACTCGCGGTGGTACTCGTTGAAGTCGATGTAGACACCGGCAGAGAAGAGCTGGCACATCGTGTTGGCGATGGTCTTCCATGCATCCTCTCCACGGCGGAGAGATGGAGCGGCAACAGTGGCTCCGATCGAGGCCTTGACCATGCCGGAGCAGACCGGGTGAGCACCAACCTCGAGCCAAGCAGTCTTCTCGTCGAAGATCTTCTCTTTCTGGCCGCTGGTCAGAGCAGTCCAGAAGTTGACTGTCTCACGAGCGTGGCGTGCCAGGTAGTCTGGATTGATGATACCAGCGTCGCGGATGATCTCGCCGGACAGGGGGGAGAGGACCGGGACCGATGGCTTGTTGAAGGTAACAGAAGAAGCAATCTTCTTGAACTGGTCAAGGATTGGGTCAACCTGAGCAGAGTGGAAAGCGAATGGAACATTGAGCTTGGTAGCCTTGAAGCCACGCTGAGTAAGGGTCTCGTTGGCTGCAGCGACGATATCACCACTGCCGCAGAGGACAGTCTCCTCGGGACCATTGATGCAGGCAATCTCGGTCATCTTGTGGCCGAGGGTCTGGCGGATAGCCTCAGCACTACCCTTCACGGCCAGCATGCCGTGGGTGTGAGGAGTGCAATCGCGCACGAGGAGCTCAGCACGACGCCCAACGAGAAGGACCATGTCAGAGGCGGAGACGACACCAGCGACGTGTAGTGCGGCGTATTCGCCCAGGCTGTGACCAATGACCGCAGTTGGTGTAACACCCCATGATGCCCACATGTTGGCAAGGGCGACCTGAATGCAGGCCATACCGAGCTGCACCTTGACTGGTGACAAGGTCTGGACATCAGTGCCATCGAGGAGCTCGAGGAACGATGGGAGACCCTGGATACGAGCGAGCTGATCAAGCTGGTTGATGTCGTCGCGGAAGCTCTTCAGATCCTGGTAAAGCTTCTGTCCGAGGCCAGTGTATTGTGAGCCCTGGCCAGTGAAGCAGAAGGCAGTCTTGGTAGCGACCATTGGAACTGGGTTGTAGGATTCCTTGACCTGAGCCTGAAGAGCATCGCTGACCTTGCTGATATCAGCAAGTGGGAATGCCACACGGTAGTTGTGCTGAATGCGACGTGCGGTCAGGGTGTACGACAGCGAGGTGAGGGAGGTGTTGTTATCCTTGACGTAGTCCTGCAGGTTGGCCAGGTTGCGTTTGAGCGAAGCGATGGAGCGAGCAGTGACAGTGACTGGCAAAGTGCTACGTGGGTCAACACCCTTTGGTGCATCGCGGACTGGACCGTCTTCGAGCAGCAGCGCAGTGTTTCCACCAGCAGCAGAGAAGTTGTTCAAGAAGACCTTGCGTGGGGCAGCAGTCTTGCGTGGCCAGTCAACTTCCTTCAAGGAGATGTTGACCTTACGGTCCTTGAGATCCGCTGGGAACGTCTTGTTCATCTCACCCTTGACACCGACGTTGGCGGGAATCTTGTTGTTCTTCATCATGAGAAGGACCTTGTGAAGCGAGTTGATACCAGAAGCAGCCTCAGCGTGTCCAACGTTGGCCTTGATAGCGCCGAGGTACACTGGCTGGTCATCACGTCGTTGGCGGTGGCGAGGAGCAAAGACGTTGGTGACGGAAGTCATCTCAATGCCGTCACCAGCCTGAGTACCGGTTCCGTGCATCTCGACGTAGCTAATCTCGTGCGCATCGACACCAGCGTTGGCGAGGACCTGCTTGTACAAGAATTCTTGAGCACCGGCGTGTGGGTGGGTGATCGAGACGGCCTCAGCGGAGTGGTTGGTGGCAGCGCCAAGAATGCAGCCAAGAATGTTGTCCTTGTCGGCAATGGCATCCTCGTAACGCTTGAGGATGACAGAACCGCAAGAATCACCACGGCAGTAACCGTCGGCAGCGTTGTCGTAGGTCTTGCAAGAGCCAGTCTTGGACAAGAATTGACCCTTTGACAGACCAGAGAAAATGTCTGGGTTGGTCAAGACGTTCAGGCCTCCAGCGATGGCCGTGTCACAGTCACCGGCCCAAAGGGAGGTGCAGGCAAGCTGAATAGCGGCAAGCGAAGATGAGCATGCAGTATCAATGGAGTAAGATGGACCTGAGAACTTGAAGTAGTAGTTAATGCGGCCAGGAGCAAAGGCACGCACACCACCAGTGATGAAGTAAGTGTCAACGTTCTCGGCCGCGTTGATCTCACGCCAATCGTCGGAGGTCTGACCGTAGAAAGTACCAATACGGTGAAGCTTGGTGGAAGGAGTGCGGTTTGGCACGTAGCCGGACATCTCCAGCGCTTCGTAGGCGGTGACCAAAGCAAGACGACCCATAGGATCAGTCTGAGCTGCCTCACGAGGAGACATGTTGAAGAAACGAGGGTCGAAAAGGCCTGGCTCGTCGATGAAGCAACCGAAAGGAGTGTGGGACTTGTTCTTGCCCTTGCCGGAGGGATCGCAGTGGGCATCAGCGTCGAAACGATCAGCTGGGATCCTGCGATGAACATCGAGACCCTTCATCAAAAGGTCCCAGAGAGCCTCGTGGTTGGCAGCGCTTGGATAACGACCAGCCATACCAACGATGGCAACTTTGTCGTTCTGGGTGCGACCGACGTATGCCTTCTCCTCGATGAATGCAGTGTGGTCAATGACACTGACGTCGTTCTTGCCGCCGGCCTTGAGAGCCGAGACGAGGCTGTTGGCGATGTTGCTAACACCCATGGCGAAGATTTTAGCACTCATCTTGCTGGCTGCCATCTGGGAGACAACCTCCTCGAGGAGGTGGTCCCAGCGAACTGGCATTTGGTGCATTTCACCCAGAGCAAGCTTGGCGAGCTCGTAGGCGTTCTCAGCGACCATTGGCTTGCCAGTAGCGGCAGAGTGCACGAGCGAGGCTGGCATGCGCTTCCTCAACTCGCGAGCAACCTTGCCGGACAAGATCTTGTCATAGTCAGTCTGGCCAAACAGATGCTCAGCGTGGTATGGACCATAAACCGGGATCGGGACCTTGTTGTTCTGAGCGAGCGCCGACTCCTGGAAGAAGCGCTGGACAGTGTGGGGTGGGCCAGAAACAGTCAGAGCCATTGTGGAGACAGCGCTGATGTATGCCTGGTTGGATTGTGGAATGCCCTTCTCCTGGTGGAATGCAGCAAGAGCCTTCTTGACAGCCTGCTCAGACGTGCCAGTGACGATGGTGGACCATGGCTCCTTCTCTTGACCTGACTGGCCGAGCACCGAGCGGACAGTCTCGACAGTCGCACCTGAGCGGAAAGCAATGCGGACGAACTCTACACCAAGAGTAACAAGCTCTTCCACCGTCTTCGCAGATACCACAGCGGTGGCAGCGAGCAGACCAGTGCAAAGACCGAGCACGCGGGTGTTGGTGGCGGCTGGCAGCTCGGATTGATGCTCAGAGAAGTAGCCAATGTAGTGACCGATTTGAGTAATGGTAACGAAAGCTGATTCCAACATTGGTACCTTGTCGCCCTTCTGGTAGTAGGCTTCAACCAAGTTGCTGACAGTCAGGAAATCGGGAATCGTGTTTCGCTGGCTGCGTGGTAGGTCACGAACCTCCTCGCGAATAGCCAGAGCAACACGCTCGATGAAGTTGGAAACAAGGGCATTGTCCTTGCGTAGACAAAGTCGGTGGAGCAGAGGATATTGCTCGGCGGTTTGGTCGCCGAAGAGGAGAACGTTCGACATTTTGGCGGTTGCAGCTATTGAATTCGTAGGTTCTATTCGTTCGATCGTGAGGGTTCGGATTCGTTCTTGCTAAACAGATTGCCCGAGCGACTGCTGCAAGGCTCTGATATTATCGAATTAGGAGACGTGAGAGACGTGAGAGCAGACGATCGTGTTGGCTAGACACGAGAGAATGCTGTGCGGAAGGAGAACTCTGCGAGTGAAGGTTGTTTATAGGGAAACAGGTATTCGTGTTGGTGAATAGCTTGGTGATGAATCGTCTATGAAGAATGAAACAAAGTTGTTCCGAATGCAGGTGGCTAGTCTGCTTGGATCAACGAGAAGGTGTGAGATGATTCGAAGGGATACGTACTGAGAGGGCGCTCAGATATTATGTATGGAGGCACCGTTGCCATTGATAGACCAGGGGTCTGTTGCATGGTTGATCGCTCGATGCTTCAGGATAGTTTCCGGCCTACGGATCTGCAGGCGGGTAGGATCAGTGCTTGCTTAGGAGCCGTACCCATGGCTGCCAGAGCGTGTGCGTTGACGTTCATCTGGAACGACACGCTAAGCTCCACCCGGCGGAGGGCGCAATCGCATAGAGGATCAGCCGCCGGGAGTCCAGGTAAGCAGACGTTATGGCTAATCATAGAGTTGGGGGGTTGGCGAAGCGTAGCGCATGTTTCTGGCCACGATGAGATGAAGTCACCCAGTCCGGCTCTCCAATATGGCCGCTAGTGCATCACCAGAATGCACACCTAAGCCTCGAACATTTCCCAATTAGGCAGTACAGGCTGTAGCGCTCCCGCAGGCCGATCCCGGACGAAGCATATCTCTCTCTGTCAACGGGGGGCGGAGCACTGACCAGCCCACTACTCTCTTTCCGCGTACTGCAGAATTAGTATTTGGGACTGGCAGCAAAGCGCACCATGTGTTCCAGAAACATGTGAATGGATTTCAGAATGATATGCCGAAATGCTGCTGTGCGGTCTGGTTCTACGCGGCGGCACGTGCCAGCAAGAATAATGTCGTCGGAATCATCGAGTCATTTACTGCGAGTTAGGCATCGGTGCGTGCAGCAGCAGCTTCTTCATGTGCCGAGTGCCTACCTTACCTAACCTACCGTACCGTGGTGGTAGTAGTAGCAGTAGTAGCAGCGGACTCCATACCGGAACATCGATGCTGTTGCACTTCGCAGACCATGTGGTTCGCTACCATGTCGGCGGACACGGCTCGCCTCTCACACATGCCCGAGATGCCTGCAAGGCCTGCTGCTGTGCAATGTTTCTGTTTCTGTTTCCGTTGTACGTGATGAGTGTGATGATGGTGATGATGATGATGATGATGATGATGATGATGCGTGCACCTCGCCGCTTTCCTTCCTTGCGCGCACGCTCGTGTGCTTCCATGCCAGGAGGGTATAAGTGACTGAAAGCATCGTGGCGCGCAGATAAGGATTGCCATGTGGGATGTGCTCTGGTTGCTCGCCTTGCGCGATCACGCTCCCTCGTCCCGCAGAAGACCGTGCGACAGTGGAAATTGTGTGTGCGGAGACTTTCCTCGCCTGCTAAATTTGGATGGGGGAATCCCTGCGGACTTTCCGTCGCGCCTTCCCTCTCCCTCTCCACACCCGCACAATTATTGATTCGGAGCATTCTTCTTCACTTCTCACAAATCCTGCCACTGCTCAGCTGTGGCTCAATCCTGCATAAAACTTCCTTCGGCACAGCTGTGCTGCAGCTTATTCGCAGATCAGCCTCATGCGAGCATGCACAACTTGCACCGCCAAGTACTAAGCATAGATACACTCAGCCATAGTATTAGTATAGCGTATGGGAAGGATGTCGCCGTATCAAGGTGCGGGCTGATGTGCCTACGGTATTCCATGCTTGCATACGGTATGCTCCCACAGTCCGTGAGGTCCACCTTGGTCCGTATCATCACCTCCGACTACTGCCGTGCCACTGCAACATACCACATGTACAGTATCTGACAATCATTCGCGTGGTCACGCTCATACGGTCCCGCACTACTGCCATGCGCATTCGTCGTGCAAGAAGGAACCCCCCCGGACGAAAAAGCCCAACCCCGCCAGGCGCAATCCGCAAAGCTTGTCCGCCCGATTGTACGCTTTATGACGCTGATACGCCGCATCGCACAGTCATCACTACATGCACATGTACTGAGCTGCAGACAATTCGTCCATCTCAAGCAAATAATATGGAATTAATTCTGAAATGCCCGCATACGCGCTACACGCCGTTGTTGCTCATTTCAGCTGCGACGCCTTGAGGATCTGGGAACTTCTCCTGAGCCCTATCTATGTGGCGCTTGCGACAGTTGTGATCACAAGGGATGAATCTCCCTTTGGGCCGATGTGCGGGTCTTCCAACCAGTCTCGATACACGAAGGACATTTCACACGTCTCTCGTGTTTGAAGAACCCCTAGATCCACCCAACACTGCCAGAAGCGGCAGAAAGCGTTTTCTATACAGGGCTGCTTATCGCTGTGCTGCCGCACGCCATTTCCGAGACGTTGCATCGTCTCTATTGTTTCATTCCACGAACATGTGGCCTAGCGTTTGCGTATCCATTGCCAACACGCTTCAGGTCTAGCTATAACGTCGGGTGAGTTCTATTAAATACGTTGAAGCACATCGCGAGACGCCGGCAAACCCTCGGCATCGCCTGTCGTCGTGATCACAACAGTGTAGAGAGTCGAGAGCCTAACGATAAATGGAAGTTCCAGCATATCGCGCAGTCAACGAAGCGTTAACGCGGCAAACGATCAAGCCAGAGACACAGCTCCAGACGATCTTGGACAGGGAACCCGTCGCTTACCATGGACATTGAACGCTGCTGTAGTGATGCAAGTTTGTCGAGTGGGATGAGGATTGGACTTTCCACAAACTTCTTGGCACGATGCATTGAGCTGCCCCCAACAGTAGGCTTGGCTACGATTGCGTGCAGCAACAAATCTTCCGACATACCTCCATACGAGCTCGAGACGCCGACGGTTGAAGGAGGTTGGTGGACTGTCTGCATTCTGCTCGATATGGTTGTAGCCGCTGACTGTCGATCAAAACTTGTGCGAGATAGAGTGGTGCACTTGGCCGCAGGCACAAACATATGCCCGCGCTGTCTGTCGAGTTCGTCCATCAGCAGCACTTTAGGGGAGGCAGTTTTTCCTTTTCACACGCAGATTGGTATTTTCCATGCTCGTGGGCCGAAATTGTTTACCGAAAATGGGCCGCGCGCGCACAGCGGTGGCGCCAGTGGAAGACCGGCCAACAGCATTGTGTGAAACAATAGCTTATACACATTTCGTGCACCGTCGCACAAGCAGCAACTACATCTTGCATCACTCACCAGCGAGTCTCGTTATCTGGAAGGCCCGCACCCGGCATGCGCTCCAACAAAGACCGAAGCGCCGCATAGTATGCCTCTGTGCACTCAGAAACACGCCTCGTGCTAGAACTGGTTCCAATCTGCACGAAGGCGCAGAAGTGTTTGGCCACAATGTATGCCGGCCGCGGAAATGGTTCTCGAAAGCGAAAGCACACCAATACATGCGTACGAAGAATCGGAGAAACATACTGCTGGAAAGCGAGCTTTGCTTTGTGGTGGCGATTGTGCGCTGTCAATGCGCTCGAAAACTTCTTCCCACCGCTATATCACTGACTCGATTGACCACATTGCCAAAACCATCGTTCACCGACCTCGAACGGCCCAGATGAAGCTGTATCCAGCCGTCACACAGAGAATACATCTCCGACGCGAGAGCGCGCGGTGCCTCTGGTGGCAGGTTACATGAAGGTCGACAAGGTATCCTCACATCAGAGCTGGTCACGCTCGACATCGTCCCAAAACACTCCAGAAAGCTGAACATGCAAGTTCCCTACATTCGGCTGGTCAAGCGAAACGTTAAAGACACCAAGCTCAGTAAAGGGTCCCTTGACATGATCCGCAGCCACATGTCCGGGTCTTCCCAGCAGTTCGGCGTTACCAACATGACCTTGCCACATCTTAAGCTGCAGCACACGTTTGCTCGTGCGTCGGACCAGTAATAAGGCTTTCCTGCCATAGAACTCTGGCAACGAGCATACTGCCGAGGCTGCAGCTGCAATACCGAAGCTTGCTTTGGCTTGTTCCTCGACCAGACTCGGCATACTACTGCGGAGGCGTATAGATCTGCAGGAAGCAGGCACGACACGAGTCTAGAGTGTCTTCGCAGTTTCTTGGTGTCATCGAGCAGAACACTGGTGGCTTACCGGGCTGGGTTGCGAACCGCTGCACTGGGACCCGGATCACTGGTAGCTCCTCGTAGGCCAAGGTGAAGAGCCGACCTCGGGACACTGCCGTCAAACACTGGATCCAATCCTTTGTGGAAGATGTCAGAGTGGGGACGCTGTCTGTGCCTAGATCTTCTTCTGCAAGACTTCTCATGGAATGATGTATCTGCCGATGTGGTCTCGCACTCGTATCGTTTGCGAGCGAGCCTCAAATTGACCTTCAAAGTGCGCCGCGCGGACGAAGAAGGCACAGACCTTCAACGAGACTTGCACGATCCCATGGTTACGATGCACGAAAGCTGCATTCATCTCTCGATCGACAAAGGCGGCTGACGAGGAGGTCAGCCTCCGCGGAGAGATTTTGCTCCTGGTTGGCAAAATCCATTTCCTCATCTTAGTTGCTGCAACGTAACCATGGCAGAAGCAGGCGCTTCAGAGCATGGACTTCCAAAAGTCGGAGTGTTTGAGAAGCAGCCAAGAACAAGCCTTCGATCCTTCGTATGCATTGTCGTGTTTCGGAGGTTTGGACGCGCCTCGTTGCTATGCCTATGGCCTATGGCGGAAGTTAAGCTGACGGCTAAGCAGATGTTGGTACCTTTGGGTTTAGGAACGGCGTCGTGATGCGTTCGTCGTCAAGGCCGTTAGCCGTCTCGGCAACCGGCTGCTTCTGCAAACTCTCGAGTAATGCTCCGATCTCCGCAAGCTTATAGCCGCTATGTTCTAAGGCTGCGCTAGCGACTGTTTCAGGCCGGCCCGAGACGTATGCAACGCAGACAGCGATCCCCTCGCTGTCTGTAGCCGCAACACCAGTCATCCTTGCAGTTCGCACAGCTGCACACATGTCTCAGGTCCACGCAGATGATGCCTGAGCGTGGCTGGATCGTGCATAAGGCGTAGCGCGGATGACCACGCCACTATCAGTTTTCGAGAATAGGATATTGATCACAACAGCATGCATCGCTTTTCACTCGATGCAAATATTCCAGCATGAGCATGGTCAGAAGACCAAGAAACCAGCTGTGTTGTCGTTGCGATTTACAGTACAGAGCCGAGGTCAAATCTGACGCAAGCTTACAACGAGATGCCTGCCAGCACAGTGGCTTGGATCCCATGATTGTCGAACAGTAGAGCACATGCAACTTCACGTCGCACCTCCGCAACATCCTGGAGCAATCGTCGAAATAGCGATTAGATTTCGAGAAGCGTTCACCGACTCTCAAAGTCACGCTCGAAAGGAGAGGTGTGTGTCATATGCTGTTGAACAAACTCGTGCTGGTAGCTGAAGCATTTTACCCGATGATCGAAGCAATGTTCGCAATGCCGCACGCCCGTCCTAAAATTGTGGCTACGACGGACAAGGGAATCGAGTCGGTGCTGACAAGGTCAAGTGCTGGTCAAATCGCGCCCTGGCCCTGCTGAAACAAAAGGCAATCGGGGAAGCAATTTTGCAAGCACTTCGCTGTTCATGGCGGTTCCGAGTACCGAGAATTCACAACCTCACTTGTCTCAAGGGTCGCGCTATGAGAGTCGCAGCACGGCAACATGCCCCGCCATCTATAGACAGCCTGAAAAGCTCTGTACTGCCACATGCAATCTCACGGTTCTGGTCAGTAAGTGCAGCACCTTCGCCACGTTGTCACCTCGATTTCAACCAACGCGACCAACACCGTACACCATCTACTAAATTTCTGCGCCCAGCATCCTTCGCAAATGTCCCTCGCCATGCAAGGAGAAAAGAATATCGCTACAAAAAGCCTCCCTGGTTGGCTCATTCACGTTTCCGATCTCTCCCAGCCCAACCACTCACATGCGCGCTCGCGCACAACCAAAGTTCCCAATTTTCACCGCTGTTCTTCACGGACGGCAAGCACGGCGACGGATCGCGTCATCGGTCAGGGGACCAACCTCCAGGGCCATCTGCAGGACATCCAACACCGCTAGGTTGATGGCTGAGGCTCCGCGCCCATGACAGGGAACATGCTGACAGCGGACAGGCGGGTCGAAGCCGCGGGACCCTGTCGAGGTGCTAAACTTAGTTCAACCTCAGCTTCCAGCGCTTGGGTTTGGGCTGCGTTCCATGCTTATGTAGATGTACATGTACATGTACGCATACGCGTTGCTCTGCGTTGCGTTGCGTTGCGTTCAGGCGTGCGTAGTCGTCGGAGGATTTGGATGATGCAGGATGGAATTTGGACTAGAATGCATTTGACTGTTCCAAGTGTTTCAGGACCGTTTCTGCGGCTACGACGGCAGGGCGATTGCGCGTTCGGTTCATTTTTGGGGAGGTTGCTCGAAGGATGTAAGGTGGTCGGTTGGGGGTCCACGTTTGTGACTCGTGAGAGTTGTCCAGGCCATCCAGGGCAGTTTTGGTTCGTCGGCCAGTGAACCGAGTTTGATTCGGAGATATCGGGTGCGCAGCAGTCGTGGGTGAAGTTTCTTTGATCGGGCTATAGTGGGCCATCAATAGAGCACATTCGAAATATTCGTGCGAGACGAAGGCAATGCGTGTCTTGCGTGGTTCTCAGGCTTGATGCTGTAGCTGCTCTACAACTCAAATTCTGACACTGGTCGCAGGTAGCGCCGTTCCTGTGAATGGTGCTCGCGTCCCGAGACTACTTTCCAAGAAGCCTCCAGTGAATGGTATTGCGTGGTTTCTCGCCAAGCCAAGCGCAAAAACTGTGTGCCCGCTTAACCCGTGCCGTAGACTGTTTCAGAAGCCGTAACATTCTCATGTAAAACTTTGCTGTTCCAGTCGACAACGCAACGATACATGAACATAGCCGTTCAAGCGGCGACGAAAGTGCTTCAAATGAAGCTTAAAAGTCTCGTCTAATCGATACAACGATTTTGAAACTCGCTGTAGCATTGACGACGACGCATTGAAGTGTCTGAGGCATCCCTGGTATGTAGTACAGCAACCCAATGCCCTTCTGTAGCATCCAGGTCGGTCATGGGTCCATCTGCACGGCTAGCTCGGGATGCCTGTCATATTTGCCGGTCCTGCTCGAACTATGCCGTTTGTTAGTTGACACAGAAGCTTTGTCGATCATTGTGGTTGTCCGTACGGATGAATGCTTTGCGAGCCGTCCTGTACCTGCCACTGGCCGGATAGCAATGACGGGCGTTGGCTGTCAGACCGGTTCCTGGTGCTTGACATGACAGAATGCGAAGGCTGGCACATTGTATAGGTACCTGCCATGAGCTGTGAGTTCCAGGCTTACTCAGGGCGCAATTGTACAGCCAAGTATGGCAACGTTGACGGCTACGCCTATCCGCAATAGTGGTGAACTTGCACATTCGTGCTCGTGAATGCGCCATCGTGCCGAGGCGATGCGGAGAATTGTCTTCGTATACACCTAATGGTGATCATGGTTGCGGTGAGCGTACACATGTACTGTGCAAGGTATGCAGCAGTGGTACGAGAGCCCTAGAGAGAGGAAGAGGCTCACGCTGCTCCACTATGCCGTGTCAGGCAGCGGGCGATTAGCAACCTTCTTCGGGTCAGAAAATGCTTCTGCTGCCTACATATGACCTTGCTAGTCGAAGGATCACCTACATGCATGAGTGGCTTATCGTATATGATGACCCGAACTTCTGGAGCGGTATCTGCCAATGGATCATCGACGTTGTAGGGTCAAACGAGTTTTCGACCAGTATCGTGCAAGGTCTTGCATAGAGTACATGCCGACTCTCAGATCCTTGCTTTCGGAGAATTGGCAGAAGTACCCGTAAGTGCTGGAGCTGAACGCCTTTCTCGGCGCCAGCGACATGCTCTGCCCTGAATGGGACAACACATTGACAGCCACTACAATACTGCCACATCACGGTGTACATCAGATCTTTATGCCCTAAGGAACCGCAGTCAGCGCATGAACTTAACGACTGTCGAGGATCCCATCTCGTAAAAGTTCCGAGCGCAATCAGCTCCAGAACTCTCGCCTAATATATGCAGAGCGAGAAGTGGTCTCCGATGTTGTATTCACTCTCGCCGTGAGGCATAAACGGCAACGCATTCTGGCATGACGTGCACCCAGGACTGTTGTGCGAGGCTAAGATGTACGCAGAGCAAACCATGAAGGCACTGCCGGTCGTTAGTCAGAAATTATGATTCACGCAAGGATTACTCCGAGGGAAGTTCTGCTCGAAGCGTCGTTACGTTCGGTTGCTGCGGGATCGCCGACTTCATCTTTTGTCCACTTTCTTCAGTCGTCTCACCTGCTGCTCAGTCATTGTGCATATCGCAGAGCTCATACCAACAACATAGCTCGTCTGTCGAAGGAATTGTCTTGTAGGGCTGATGGCTCGCCCAAGAAGCGGCGAGCGCAGTCATCATTGATGCAGACTCCTTGCAGTAGTGCTTTTGAACGATAACGGCTTGCCGGAAGAGACTGTGTGCCCTGCTGTATGATTACCAAATTGCCATTCAGCTTGATCACCGCTATTGATCATCACTTCCTACAGTCAGCGAACATCCACCTTTGCAGCGACGCTTGAACAGTGTCAGTCACAAGCGCAGAGCCAAGCAGCCCTTCTCACTTCGCTTGATAGATTCCCCACTCGTACCTTGCACATGCAGAAGCTGAGTCTTGGCTGCGCTGAGGTATCAAGGCAGGACTTCTTACCGAACTGGGAAGCGCTCGACAACGTGCTCACATCTCAGGCGAGCATTCGAATGGTGTACGACACAGTTCATACCAAGCGAGGAGAATAACACCTGCACAGCGGCTCGTGTTACCTCCAGGGCGATGGTCGTTTCCACGTGGAGCCATGCGTCGCTGTGATCGTGGAGCCTGCGCTGTACGATATCGCCTTGGACACGACGCATGCCACTTGATCAGCGCCCTGGTAAACGAGATTTATGCTGTACAACTTGGCACTTCCGCGGCATTCTCTAGTGTGCAGGACATCGCCTTTTGTACGACATTCCATTACCGAGGATTACGCAAATCATGACAGCGGCTCCTTGCTACCATGAAATCCCGAGCGCTAGATCCCACAGGGCTCCTCAGCGTATTCAGTCTGAGGACAAGCTGATGTGAGACGCTCGAAAAGACGTCGGCCGCGTGACGAACGTTGAGTAGCACAACAGTAGTGGCGGGCCGCTGGGCTCGGCACGCGGAGGGTAAAGCAACGACTGGAACGATTGTCAATGCCCAGAAATTGAATATACGACGTTACATGCAGGTCAAGCTGAACTAGCAGGCTCGTGAGACCACAGGCGCCTCGACATTCGGTACGTGATCGTCTGAAGCGGCGACTATTGGAATAGGATACGAGCTTCGCTTCTCCTGCCTATCTCGACCCCGCGCATGCAAATGTCGTTCGCGGCGACGTGAGCGACGTCATTGAAGGATGGAAGTCGTTGTATCCGGCATGTGGCTGAGTCGAATGAGCTGAACAACGTGGGAAGTCAGCCAGTGGGAACTTTGCAGCTCAACGCTATCTCACTGCTTGAATCTCAATGGTCAAGCATAGCATGAATTCTCCGTAGACTTACAATAGTGTGTTGATCGTCCCTGTTGCGGCGCAACGTTCTATAACAAGCTGTTCTGAGTCGTCTTGCCGATGACAGATCCAGGACTTGCATGATGTGTTCGCGGTGCAGATACTCGCTCGCTACGCAGAGCAACGTGGCTTGCGTTCACGGGGAGGATAGCCCGCTTCATTGCTGCAGAGAGTGACTCTCTTCTCCGCAAACAAGAGTGCGGAGAACTGGAGAAAGGCGAGGCACTGTTTGCCAATCTCTGTGACGCGTAGACGCGATGCATTTTCGTCAATGCTCCCCAACAGTGGTACACCTCGATATAAGCTTTTTAGTACAGATGTCAGTCGCAAAGCCATTAAGAAATGGTGTGTTGTAAGTGATCCGAGAGTGTCAACGCGACGATTTCGTACAACGGTAAGCCAGGTCACCGGCAGAAGACAGGCTGATGAGTAGCAGAAGCCCATTAACGTTCAGTGTCGTAGGCTGTCGTGGCCGTATAGCTAGCAGTACACGACGATAGTGCCTAGAAGGAGTACATCGCAATTATTGGACGCCTACCACTGCTGATCGATGGTTCGGCGTTCGCTTGAGCTGGGCTCTCGCAGGAAGCTGCACGTCGGGTATGGCTGTTCTGAACTGGCAGACTATTCATCGGTGCCTTCGTCGAGACTGGCGGACGTCAGGCAGCGACCAGATCTCGGGATGATGGGCATCTTGAGCTTCAGGAGATAAGAACCATCTTGCTGTATTCTGGGTGGACAGTAATCAATAAGATCGCATGGTCAGCCAAGTGGTTTGGCTTTGCATGCGCATATATTAGCCGCATATTGGCTTCGATAGCTTCTTGCTTGTACGATCTTCGAGAAAAATTCCAGTAGCTGCGCCGCCGCCACATGAGCCACATCTTGGCGGTCTCGCAGGCTGCAAATTTCCGGTCATGTGGCTTGACTTCTATGTGTGTATATTGAAGATACGGAAATTTGGTGTACGGAGATTGGGTGGAGATGCCGTATGAATACTATAGTATAAGGACCTCCCGTAGTCTCTCGTCGAAGTCCAATATCATCATACCAACAGCCTTGTCACGACAACAACGGAACCGGGATCGAAGCGCCATCTGGAAAGCTTGTGCTGGAATGTCATCGAGCCTGCACATGTCCCACGATCACGATAAATATTTATTGACCAGTAGGCGAGATTTGTGCAACAGCAAGCTTGGCATGGCTCCCAGCATATTCGAGTGCTGACGCCATCGATGGCCGAAGGCGTCGAGGATTGTCATAAGCAGGTTGTTGACCAGGCTCAATCGTTCGGATTCAGGTCGCAAACATGTTGAAATTGCGAGGTGTCGAGACGATGAGTGCGCCAGGATATCAACCCTTGCCAAGCTCAGCAGCAGCAGCACCCGACAATGCTGACGATTCTGCTGCATGTCTCAGTACGGTACATCCTGCCAGCAGCGATCACAGGATGGGAAAGGGAGTGGAGGCAGCTTATCAGCCTATCAGTAAGTGCGCTGTTTGGCATTGCGACGTCCCGTCTATCGAGATGAAATGAAGCCAGGAACAGATCGGCGGTGCTCAATATTTCAGAAACATGCTTCAGATCAACGCAAGCCCCCTCGCCAAACAGATCGACAGAGCTACATGTCATTTCGTGTTTCTTGCCCACACCATTCTTGATCAGGCACACACGTCAGCAACTTTGCGTGCACATAGGTCGTGTGGCTGTCGCATTCATGGAAACGAGCATCGACAAAATGGCCTGCTGTATTAGTCACGTCGTGGTGTGAGCTCCGACTGCGTATGCGAGATAGCTCGAGTAGCACTTTGTGGCGCAGCGTGCTGCTGGGCTGGAGTGTACCTTCTGGTGGTGAGATAGCTATCTTGCTGCACGCTACTGCATGACCCCGGTCTCTATACTAATATTATCCATGACCATTCTGAGGCCAGCAGGACGTTCGTTGTAGCAAGCAACAGAGGTCAACAAGAGATACAATCGCTAGCACAATTTTGCGAACGTCGATAAGGCTCTGTTGAGAACCCTGGTAGATCGTTGGTGTTATTCCTTGGATGTCGGATCGTGTTCGCAAGGCGTACAGTCTGCGTTATGACGACAAGTCTGCAGTTTTGAAGGAATGGTGCTGATTTTATACGAATACGCTGATTGGAAACGGGAGTACGATCGCAGTACGAAATACTTTCTTTAGCCGCTGAAGAGAATGTGGCAGTAGCATGAGCATGAATATTGCTGGGCGCGAATGCGAATGAGCTGCTTAGGTGAGTCTAGTAATCTGAGGGACGCTCGGTCGGCACCGAGAAGCTTGCATACGACGTGTCTGGTGATGAGGGCGCAGGAGCCTGACCATGGCGGAAATAGCACGTAGGATGTTGAAGAGTTGTTGAAATTGGTCGTACTTCGCCAACAACGCTGCTGCGGAGGGCTATTGCAGTAGGGACAGTGTTGACAGGGTGATTGTAGTGGTTGAGTTGCGAGAAGTCTCATATCTGTGACAGTTCAGAAGGATTACGCCGTTGTGCAAGTACACCTGCCGCTCGGGCGTACTCGTAGCGCGCAATGCAATCAACCGCGGCGGTGGTTCCATGATTGTCGAGCCATGTGCGCGGCGTTACCGGCGCAGTGCTCTAGTAGACGCCTGTGACACGGTACACTTGCTGGGCTGACGGGAATCATGATGCTGATAATGATGATGATGAGGTAGATAGGAAAAGCGACAGATCTCGCGAGTGGACACGACAAAATGTGTGGTGACGCCGAATGGCCTGCAGCTGCTGCTTTGGGACGTAATGAGGGAGCCATTTTGGGCGTTAGGGGTGATAGATCTGGATGATGCACGGAGCGCAGGCTAGCTGGTATAGTTGAGTTTCGCTTAGCGATGGACGCCAAGCTCGGCGCCAGTGCATGGCGTGTACAGGGGTGAAAACCTTGTATCCCTGTAGAGTTGTGGACATCCTTGTAGCCTGCCAGTCGTGCATTAGCGCCATCTAAACTCAGCAAGGCCTCCTCGTCTTTTCTGGCTGCAGCGTCCAGGTTCAGCTGTGGTGGATAAGCCGCTCCCGCCAGGGGAGATGCTGGTCGCCGCTCAGTCGTCTGGCGTCCTCAGCGGCACGGCGTCGAGGTGGCTCGGAATCTGCAAGTGGCAGAAATGTTCCGACCGCTTCGCTCGTGCTGGAACCCTGTGTCACAGAAGGTTCACACTAAACGCAGCATAATCAAGTGTTCATTGACGAGAAGACGCGCTGGTGGCAGCGCTCTCGTTGGCAACCTTAGGGTGCCGTCAGACGTGCAGACCCAGAGCTGATGCATGCATCGATGCCACAGAGTGTGAGTGTGTATAAGTCATGGACGATAGGCCCGTCTGACTTTTCGAGGCTCCTTTGGAAACCAGCACCAGCATTGCTGCAAAACGCACTCGCAACCAGCCTTGTTCGCAGTCTAACCTGCTCCGTGCTGTCCTGTCTCCACACCTTTTGGAATCTGCTGGCTGATGAGGCCATCCTTCCACGTTACGATCCACATCACAGCCCAGCTGGAGGTACTTTACTCTCGGTGCCATCACTCCCGCTTATCCTGTTGGTCTCGTGTTTAATTATCTGCATGCGATCCCCATTGTCGGCTCTGGCTCTGATTGCTGTCTGATTTCTCCGACTGCTGTTTCGCCAACCGCATACTCTAGCACTGCTAGTACTGAGCTACGACCATGGTGTTCTGTACCTACTGCGGACAGTCTTTCACCAGGGACGAGCACCTGGAACGACACATCCTAACGCGTACGTCCACAACATCCCCCAACGATACTGCCTTAAGAGCAAGTCATTCATTGGGAACATACAACTGACGAGGTGATGCAGACACGAATGTCAAGCCGTTCAAATGCTTCACATGTCACATGTCCTTCGCCCGAAGGTGCGTCCTCGATCGATATCGTCCCTGACAGCGATTGCTGTGCTAACCATTCGTCAGGGATCTCCTCCAACGACACTATACCGTCCATGGCCGAGATCAGAATCAGCAAGAGATACCAGCCGCAAACGGGATGATTCCCAAGTCGGCTGGTAGGACGCCCATCGCCTGCAGTAACTGCGCCAAGACGAAAACGAAATGTGATAAGAAGTTTCCGTGTTCGAGATGTGCAGGAAGGAACTTAAGGTGTACGCTTCGGCCGACTCGACGAGCTTCGAAAAATGCCAATCGTGTTGGGATACCTCCAGAGGGTGCAGTCGCTTTGCCAAACGGAACCATCCAAGCTATTGGTGTCGAGAATGGCGTCCAGCAACAACAGGCAGCAAATAGCAGTCCACAACAACAACAACAACAACAA